>JAFLHD010008899.1:0-70653 GCA_018856295.1 Blastosporella zonata | reverse complement strand
TCTGTGATCTCAACAGCATTGATATCGTTCCTGTACATAGCTCGACTACTTATATGATTCCTTCATGTACATACATAGATGGCACTGGGCAGCATTAACACGAACATTGACGCATTTCATCTTCGTCTTCGGGCCAATATTCTCATTAATAGTCGTATTATTGAACTCACTGTTTCTCCATCAGTGGTGCTTATCATAGTTATTGTCCTCGATTCAGTCAGTGAATCCGCCGTAAGGAGTATTCAGACTAAAGGCATAGGATCTATAAGCAATACGACACGATCAATCAGGCGACGCGTTATTTGTTTCGGACCGGAAATCGGTTTATATAGCCGACTCGAAACTCGTCTTGACTTGCCCCACCACCCTCTCGGAAGAGGAGTAGCCTTTAGCCATGCTTGCCATACGACCAGGACTGAGGTCTGCTGGTATCTTACAAACGATTAGAACAATGTCCTCTACGGCTTCTCTACCATCCCTGCCCCTCCAACAGCCCTCTGCCGACGAGGAGGCTGCTCTATTTGCACAACGAACCGCAGAAATGGAGGAATTCTTCGCTCAGCCTAGGTTTGAATCCATAAAGCGGACCTATTCTGCCTCTGCTGTTGCCTCGAAACAAGGATCAATGCCTGTCCTGCCTCTTCCTGGGACACTACTTGCGAACAAGCTTCATTCCCTCTTCACAAAAGCTGCCAGTGAAGGCAAGCCGGTACACACGATGGGAGCAATTGATCCCGTTCAAATGACTCAAATGGCGCGTCACCAAGAGGTTGTATACGTCTCGGGATGGGCCGCGTCGAGTGTTCTTACCACCGGAAATAACGAAGTTGGACCGGATCTTGGGTGAGTTTCAAGCGATAAATGTTAGTAATTGTCCTCACTGAAACGTGAAATTTAGTGACTATCCGTACACCACGGTCCCCAATCAGGTCCACCGAATCTTCCGTGCGCAGCAACTACATGACAAGAAACATTATGATGAGCGATTGGCTACTCCTCCGGAACAACGCGCCAAGTTGCAATATATCGACTATCTTAGACCTATCATTGCGGACGCCGATACTGGGTCAGCAGTTTAGGGCTTCACAATCGTGTCACTCAATTCATGCTTTGTCAGACATGGTGGCCTTTCGGCTGTGATGAAGCTTGTCAAGCTCTTTGCGGAATCGGTGAGGGGTGTTAGTTTGAGGCACGTATGAAGCTTATTTTGATGGTAGGGAGCAGCTGGTATCCATCTCGAGGATCAGTTACATGGCGGTAAAAAGGTTAATATCTTGAATTCTCATCCAACGAAGCACACTAACACACTAGGCAGTGTGGCCACCTGGCAGGCAAAGTTCTTGTCCCGACTTCCACCCACATCTCACGGCTTATTGCGGCACGATTCCAAACTGACATCCTCAAATCGACTATGCTCGTCATTGCCCGGACTGATTCCGAGTCTGGGAAGCTCCTCTCATCAAACGTCGATATCGCAGACCACGAGTTTATCCTTGGGACAACTCTTACAGGCTCTAAGCCACTCGCTCAGGTTCTTTTGGATGCCGAGGCGAGGGGTGCAAGCGGTGCTGAAGTCGATCAGCTTGAGAAGGATTGGGCAGCGAGTCATGACATGATTACCTTTAACCAAGGTCAGGATTTGCACGTATCGGAGATCTTCCCATCCAGCTCACGTCTCATATAGCGGTTCAAGACGCCATTGAGAAATCTAGCATTGTGAACAAGGTTGAGGCTTACACGTCTTACCTTTCAGCTGTTTCTGGAAAGTCCAATAGTGAAGCACGCGTTGTTGCGGCTGATATTCTGGGCGAACCTGTATTCTGGGATTGTGATCGTGAGTCACTTTAACTCTCAGCCAAGTTCTATCTCTCTAAGCGTTTTCAGTTCCCCGAACTCGGGAAGGCTACTACCACTATACAGGCGGTGTCGAGGTCCGAATCGTGCTTCTCAATTTCCACATCGACCGTGCTTACGTTTCTTGACTTCCCAGGCTGCAATCAAGAGATCTATGGCATTTGCGCCTTACGCAGACCTTCTGTGGGTTGAAACCAAAACTCCGGACCTCGAGCAAGCCAGACGCATCGCAAGGACCGTCAGAGAGAAATACCCTGGAAAGTAAGTCGGTTTTGTCACGTTCCTTCAAGATTGATTCTTATGACGGTATCTGCTAGGTTATTCGTGTATAATCTGAGCCCGAGCTTCAACTGGTCGCACCATGGATTCTCAGGTGAGTTTGACTCCGCCCTACGTAGGGCGTGCAGTTGACTTAGGGATTACCAGATGTGGACTTGAAGAACTTTGTATGGGACCTGGCAAAGGAAGGGTAAGCGTATTTTCTGATCCTTCGGAGCTCACCTAATCCTTTGACAGCTTCGTCTTCCAACTCATTTCGTTGGCTGGGCTTCACAGCAATGCCGTAGCCACAGGTATTTCTGCAGTTTTTTTTCGGTTTGGCGACGTGGAATCCTCAATGTTATTATCTTAGCTGAACTGGCTGCCCGATTCAAGGAAGACGGTATGTTGGCATATGTAAAGCTGGTCCAACAGAAGGAAAAGGAAATCGGGTGTGATGTTTTGACGCATCAGAAATGGTTTGTCGTTATTTCGGTTGGTTAACATAAACTGACGTACTATCGACCGTTAGGAGCGGTGCCAATTACATTGACCGAATATTGTCGTCCGTTTCATCGGGATCATCGTCCACTTCTGCTATTGGCAAAGACTCGACAGAACATAATTTCTAAACTTTACATCCTTGTATAACTTGCATATGATTAGCCCAAAGTAACACTTTAACCGAGCTTGCAGCCTTCGGATGCTTGTCGCTTAGTGCTGATTTTGTTGACGCAATCTTATCCTCACCATCATTCACGAGACTGATGAGAAACAGGTTTTCTGTTGGGGTAAATCCATTCATCTGGAGGAGCTGAACTGGCGGGAAACGTGCCGTTCGTACAATGTATAGCTCAATGCACCTATAGTAGTGTGAATTCAACCCAACGTGAGCATGAACAGGTCCAATGAAGGCCTTGAACGTGTGTGACCCCGATGATGACGTTGAGCGGGTTATTCTTGGTCCTCCGGCCCGTGTGTTATTTCTCGAGACGGCGACCCTGCCACTGCACATATCCGTTATCTTCCTGACATCTGCACCTGGACAGAACCGCCAGGACCTCAGACTCCTGCAGAGTACCAATGGATGTGGGAGAAGCGCTGGAGAGCGTGGATAGACACCCTCTGGTGTCGCTGGTGTCGGCGTGTTTTTGGGTTATTCGTACGTCTGCTTGAACTACACTTCCTCTTGGTGGACGTTAAACGTGTATTTTTATAGTATGGGTCCTGTCATGTACAAGGGCGTTGATCGCTTTTGTGACAATAACCGTCCCTCGGTACATCTATGCAATTCTTTCATACTCCATAACCCTGACTGTAGGTCAATTTTGGCTTGTTCCATTTATACAGGCTCGTTAACTGCAATCGTGATTATAGCTGAACTTCTGGAACTTTGCCGTTCTCTTCGTCATCACAGCCATCGCGGTGAATTACTGGATTCGTTTCCGCTACCTGAACGACTATACACAACTGAAGGAACCACCACTCGTCAAACCAGATGTTAACGAACTTCATCCTGATGTCAATTCAGGTAAGAATAACCCTACCTCTACCTCACAAGGAAACTGAAGCCTATGAAACGATCGTAGATCCTCCCCCTCCCTTCCACAACTACCTTGATGATTTCCTCCAGGCCGTTCGAGTCTTTGGCTTCGTGAGTGCTTAATTTCTCCTAATTCAACTCGAGCTCACCTCACGCCAGCTCGAAAAGCCTGTGTGTGCCATTCCCAATGAATGATTTCTGTTCTTAATAGTTGCTCAGGTCTTCCACGAACTTGCAAGGCACCTTCAGACTAGGCGATTGATCGCAGGGGACAGCATGTCTCTTGATCAGGACAAAAGCTTTTACTGCGTCGTGGACGGTATGGTCCAGGTCTTCGCCGAAACTGGTAGTCCGGAAGCTCAGAAAAATCTGTGGGACCACGAGAACATGAATGGCTACCAATTGCTGAATGAGGTTGGGAGCGGAGGAACCTTGTCAAGTTTATTCACAATTCTGAGCCTCTTTACTGAGGATGTCAAAATGAGCTGGCAGGACTCGGACGACCTTCCCAATATCGACGATGAATTTCACGAAATAGATATCGAAGACCCGCCCTTCCTTCGACATCGAGCGAACTCAGATGTGTCTCAGCTTGATCTTGAAAACAAGTCCAGGAACCATGGGCGGAAGTCATCAATTTCATCCACTACCTCCACAGTTCATGCCCCTGGAGTGGTATCCCCTACGAGAGCGGCTTCAGTATCATCTCCAAGCTCTTTTGGTAGTTCGGAACGCCGTATGCCTTCGTTCTCTCAGAGTCGCGTGCGACCGAGCCCGGTACATCGTGGTGGTGTTGTTGCACGCGCGACAGAAGACAGTACCCTAGCTGTTATCCCGGCTGAAGCTTTCCGGCGTCTCACCAAGGATTTTCCTAAGGCTACAGGACACATCGTTCAAGGTATATTTTAACTCATATAATTCCGCCTCTCGTTGCTCATAAGCCTTGTCAGTTATATTAACCCGGTTTTCTCGCGTCACTTTCAACGCAGCTCACAAGTATCTTGGCTTAACCTCTGAGGTTCTTCGCACCGAGAAAGCCATCAATGATATCGCTTGCCATCCTTTGCCAGCATCATTCTACGAAACAGGAGGTGTTCAATATCTTCGACAGCGATTTGATGGAAGACATTCTGACCACGGGAGTACCTACTTCAGTTCCCCAACATCGCGAGAAACCTCAAGTACCTCATCTAAGGCGTCAGGAAGTACTACTCAGGCTTCGGATAGTACTTCCAAGACTCCAGGGAGGTCATCTACCATTGATGTTGACCTGCCAAGTGTTCCACTGCCACCCAGGCGAAACAAATCATATCACTCTTCACCCTTCACGAATACGAGGGACACTGTTCAGGCCGGAGATCTTCTTATCCCTTCGACATCGGCAAGCGAGACCGTTCGAAACACACGTTCTTACAGCATTTTGAACACACCACGCATATCTCGTACCCCTGACGTGGAACGAGACGAAGGCAGAGCATCAGGCTCTTCTTTGGATGACTTTGACCTTCGGGAGGAAGTCATGTCATGCATTGCCAAGTCAATCGGCCTTTTGCAGCCCCCCTTGAGCGGAAGCGACTCGGTGGAAACTTCACCTGCAACTAAACCAACTGACGTGCGACGGCCTCCTGATCCGACGTTCAGCTCGCCATTCGGTTCATTGTCGCTACTAGACATCAATGACGATAGCTCAAGTCTTACTGCCAGCTCCTTGAACTCCTCTGGAGATTATATGAGTGGCCTTGATAACGAGGTTGAAATTTTATTCTTTGCTGGAGGATCGACGTTGGCCAAGGCAGGAGAACTGAATGCTGGTGAGTGGTTTTGCCTACTAATGAAAAGCCTTGGGGCTTAATTAGTTATAGGCCTCTTCTACGTGATCGAAGGCTTTCTGGACATCCTCCTGCCCGCCGATTCACCATCACTCCACTCAAGCCGTGCACAAAGCAACACTACGCCCACCCACGAACGAAGCCAAAATGGCAAATCTCAACAGAAGCTCTTGTTCACTGTCAAACCAGGAGGCATTGCTGGTTATCTCTGTGAGTCCTCATACATCGCATGCCCACAATTTGCGTTCTAATTTGATCTCAGCTTCACTCTGCAACACTGCATCATATGTGGACATCACCGCCAAGACAGACACATACGTTGGTTTCCTGTCCTCACAAGCGCTAGAACGTTTACTTGAGAAACGACCCATAGTCTTGCTTACACTTGCGAAGCGTCTGATATCCATGTTGTCGCCACTTGGTGGGTCCCTTGCGAAATAAAGGGTGCATCGACACTCAATCTTTTTTGTTAGTACTCCACATAGATGCCTCTCTTGACTGGATGCAAGTGAATGCCGGTCAAGTACTGTGGAGACCAGAGGATGTTAGCGATAGCTTCTATATCGTCATCAACGGCCGCCTGCGAGCGATCACCGAGTCTGAATCGGGCGCAATCACAATAGTAGGGGAATACGGGCAGGGTGATACTGTCGGCGAGCTGGACGTCATCACAAGTTCCCGTCGACGAAACACAGTACACGCGATCCGTGATACCGAGCTCATTCGCATGCCACAAACACTATTCAATGCTATCTCGGCTCGGTGAGCCTAGCCACCTCTGGGCTGTAACCAGATACTGAAACCTTTTCCCAGGAATCCTCAAACTACCGCTCAGTAAGCCAATTCAGTTCATGCCTCGTTCGTACTAGCTTTAATGTCCACCAGGCTCCTCCGAATGATCGCTTCGCGTGTACGAGACGAAGTAGATTCTTCTACGACAGCGCAAGCGAGGAACGCTGGACCAGATCTAGGACATGATAACACAAATTTAAAGACAGTGGCAATTTTGCCTGTCTCCAGGAATGTGCCCATCGACGCCTTTGCGCGCAAACTCCAAGCAGCCCTTGAAGGGATTGGTGCCTCTACATCCTTCCTCAACCAAGCGTCCATCTCAAGCCATCTCGGTCGCCATGCCTTTACCCGCATGGGAAAACTCAAAGTGGGTTGATGTTACTTGTATATTTGGGAGAGATTCATGCTGATGCCTTGCAGTCAGCTGGCTGGCTAGCCGACCAGGAACAAAAGTACCGGACGGTTCTTTACGTTGCGGACTCGCCCGTCAACAGTTCTTGGACACAGACATGCATACGACAGGCCGATTGTGTCATGATTGTAGGGATGGGTGATGATGTAGGCTTGGGAGAATACGAGAGACTGTTGCTGTCGATGAAAACAACTGCTCGTAAAGAACTTATACTTTTGCATCCTGACCGCTCTATCACGCCTGGCTCTACCCGTGAATGGTTGAAGGTCAGTGATTTACTCGTGTGGCTTTCCCCCGCATTCAACGTCGGATAGAATCGACCTTGGGTTCATCGACACGTCCACGTTGAGCTTGCTGTAGGTGTTCCTCGTCCACTACCCAATATGGTTCTAATCTTTCACACATAATAGGGCTTAGTTTTACCTGTTCCCAAGTCGCCTACAGTTGCCAAAGATCCCGACGCGGTGATTGCTCTGAAGAATCTAAAGGACAAGGTGCAAAGTGGTATTCAAAAATATCGAGGCGCAGCAGCAGATCTCCGGCCCCAACGATCACCCCATTTCAACGATTTTTCTCGTCTGGCGCGAAGGATATGCGGGAAATCTATTGGACTTGTTTTGGGTGGAGGGGGTGCTCGTGGAATTGCACATCTGGTAACGGCTTTGGCGCATTACCCATTTCGTCGTGCTGACATTCTTCCAGGGCCTTATAAAAGCACTAGAGGAGTACGAAATTCCGATAGATCACATCGCGGGTAAATTCCTCTCCCACCTCTTCAGTCTCAATACCTGACCATTTCTATGCAGGGACTAGCATAGGCGCGCTTATAGGTGGACTGTATGCAAGGGAAGCAGATCTGATCTCCGCCTCCGGTCGTGCCAAGCAATTCAGTGGCAGAATGGGCAACATCTGGCGGATACTCTCCGATGTGACATATCCCATAGTCGCGTACACAACCGTATGTTGACTATTCTGTCGTATCGAGCGATCTTCTCAAACTTTTCAATCATAGGGTCACGAATTCAATAGATCTATATACAAGGTAGTACAGCCATGGGTTTGGGGTATCAAGCTGACCATCCGGATTGCAGGCGTTCTACGATCTTCACATTGAAGATATGTGGTTGCCCTACTTTTGTAACACAACGAACATCATCACATCCCGCATGGAGCTTCACGAAACGGGCTATGCGTGGAGGTTCATTCGTACGTACTTGAATATACACCATGGTTTATTCTAATCCCATTGTACAACAGGTGCATCCATGACATTAGTTGGCCTTTTGCCTCCGCTTTGCGACAATGGGAATCTCTTGGTCGATGGTGGCTACAGTAAGGATCGTAGATTTTTGAGGAATTCAATTCTAACCTTTGCCTTTTGCCAGTCGACAATCTTCCTGTGTCAGCAATGTTCTCCATGGGTGCTAGCGAAGTATTTGCCTGTGATGTCGGCTCTGTAAGTTCCACCTGTTTTCAATATTACCTCAGACTTACCTAGATCAACCAAAGCTCGACGACAACTCCCCTCGCAACTTCGGTGACACTGTTTCGGGCTGGTGGCTCTTGTTGAACAGATGGAATCCATTCTCAAATGCGAGGCATGTACCAGCGATCACAGAAATCCAGAGCCGGCTTGCATAGTCCGTACACAGCTGTTTTTATATTCCATCTCATCTCTGACGCTATTGTAGTGTCTCAAGTGTCAAAACACTTGAGGATGCCAAAGTTGCAAAGGGCTGCATTTACATCCAGATGCCTGTGCATCAGGTGCGCCAGCCTCTCTTATTCCATCTTCCATCGCGCTTCACACATTTTACAGTATGGAACCCTCCAATTCAGCAAGTTCGAGGAAATCAACCAGAAGGGTTATCAGGCGGCCTTAGAGATTCTAAAAAAGCTAGACGAAGAAGACAGGCTCCCTTCGCTATTTATTGACGGGAAAACGGCCAGTAGCGGCAGGAAGAAAGGGCGTAGTGCGCGAAGGAATTCCGTGTAACCTGAGTGCACGTTTTGGACTTTTGGAATATGTAGCATCGGGCAATATCACATCTGCGGCATCCCCTACATTGTATACTTTTCTGTATCATACCATGCTGCTTTCAACAAGTAGAGCTTTCCTGTACTTCAATACCATTCAACTTGATTTCTTAACGGACTTGGCGGATATCGGGCCGCGGTACAGCAATCACATCATCAGCGCACTTTCGCTCATATGTCGACCTCCATGACCTCCGACAATGCAACATCGCAGCCTGCTGAAGCCCTCATCGACGTGACCCTGTTGAAGGAGATAGCAAGGAAGGCACTTGTTGACTCGTTGAATTCGGTTCGTCATGTCGTACAGCCTAGACACAATTTAGTTGAACGCCTCGCAGATTAATGGCGCGAAGACTCTAGTTCTTGATGCCTCACTTGCAGGACCACTTGGCCTCGTAACTGAGGTATCACTTCTCAAAGTACTGTCACTTCTCCATAATCTCTACTTGAGCTCTGAGTCGATTGGTGATTGCGTAGCATCATGGCGTGGACAAGATGTTTTGGCTGGAACCTGGCGCGCTTTCCTCGACAACAACAAATATCATATACTTATGTCGACCGCTGATAAAGTACGTCAAAATCATCGCCGGTATGTCCAGGCCGTGCGTCTACGTCCACCTGTGTTGATTTCCCTCAGACCATGTTAAACAACACGCCAAAGAGTCGCGGAAACACACCTATACCCTCCTTCTCGTTCCGCGGATATCCACACTCGTGACTCAAATATTAGAGGAAGAGGGAGTCCTTGGAGATATCACGATATCGTCGTACAACCTCCAGTTCATTCCGTTGGCGGATGATGTCGTATCATTGGAGTATGAGAATGCCTTCAAAGATTTATGGGTGGTACGTGCATGTCTTCTTCCATATTAGCTCATACTAACAACAATATTCTAGGACGGAGATGAAACGGCAATCTACGACTCGGCGCAGGCATTGGGCATGCTCCAGAAGCTCTATGGATTGTTCCCTCGCGTAGTTGGAAAAGGTGATGCTGCCGCTGTAAGTGCTTTCACTTATATCCGCGATTGTTCAATTCTTTAATCACGACATAATCAGCGGTTAGCAACCTTACTAACCCGCGAATCTCCCAAGACGTCCAATTCCTCGTCACCGGATACCCTCTTGACGCCGTCTGAGAAGATCGACTCGTTAATTGTACTGGACCGTCGCGTGGATATGATCACACCTTTCCTCACTCAGCTAACCTATGAAGGTCTTATTGATGAGCTGATTGGTATCAAGAATTGTGGGCATATTCATCCTCTTCTGGTTGGCGCCACTGACAAAATAGCTCAGCGCACGTGGAAGTCCCGGCTTCCCTGCTTACACCTCCAGCCCCTCCGGCCACTAATTCGAGCGCTGCTGGCCCATCTACCTCACCCCCCTCATCAAACGTTCCCATATCCAATCTGAAAAAAGATTCCAAAAAGAAGCATCATTTGACAACTTCAACGGATCCCCTCTTCGAGGAGCTCAGAGACTTGAATTTCTCCTCTGTAGGCCGAAGATTGAACACTGTGGCTCGCCGACTAGGTGAGGACTACAAGGTATTCATTTCTTCCGTTGTTGCAAACACTGATGCTCACAACTTATAATAGACGAACCTTCAATCAAAGACGGTTGCCCAGCTACGCGATTTCGTCGGCAAACTCGGGGGTCTACAGACGGAGCATCAGTCCCTACGACTTCGTATGTGTTCTGACCCTCCCCCCAAAAAAACAGACACCTACATACATTTGATCAGATACTGGCTTATCGGAATTGCTCGTCCCCTTGACACGAACGGAACAGTTCAACAAGGCCTTGGAGATCCAGCAGAGTGAGCTCCTATGTTGCGTTTATTTCCCCCTTCTCGTCTGATTCTCCCGTAGACCTGCTCGCTTCCTATGAAGTCTCTGCACAGATCGCGGCCATCGAAGAAATGATTGCACAGGGTGCAGATATGCACATCGTTTTGAGGTTACTCTGCCTCGCAAGTATCACAGCTGGTGGCATCAAAGCGAAGACGCTAGAGAACATCAAACGGGAGATACTGCAGGCATGTCATTATGATCTTGACCGTCAAATCAAATTTAAAACATCATGTGTGACAACGCAGGCATATGGGTATAATTACCTTCCGCTATTGCTATCGCTTGCGTCCCCACCGCTCGGCCTTCTATTGCCGAATCCTTTACCTGCTACTGCACCTCCAAGTTCAACAATTTCGAAGTATCCATTCACGTCGCTCCGGAAGTCTCTCCGTCTACTCATCGATGATACTCCGGAAGGCATGGACGAAGTCGAGAACGACATCAGTTTCACATACTCCGGCTATGCACCGGTTAGTATACGTTTAGTGCAGTGTGTTGCCCAGAAGGGAGGGGTTCTAAGCAACCCAGCGGAGAAGGCTGTGGTGGATTCTGATGCAAAGGGTACTCGACACGGGAAATTGCAGGCCCACCCGATTGTGGGTTGGAAGGGATTCGAAGATATCTTGGCTACCATACCCGGGGAAACGGTAGACATCGTGCAGAAAGGTACAGCGAAGCGACCAGCGGCTATTGGATCGCTGTGTGAGTTCTCATCGACTGATCCTTAGTTTCATCCTGATTTTCAAACAGTACGAGCATCGGAAAAATCAACGACCACTGTCGTTTTTTTCTTGGGCGGGTGCACTTATACCGAGATTGCCGCCTTGAGATGGGTTGGTCGACAAAACCTAGGTGAATTCCCTTTTGAGGTAAAAATGAAAATTGCTGATTATCTGCGAACAATGCAGGGCGAAATTTTCTCATTGCGACCACAGGTATTATTAATGGTGCTAGTATCGTTGACAGCATTTCAGGTGTCGGGCCATCCACGGGAGCCTCCAAAACTGCTATGATTTGACCGGGCAAGGTGTGAACATATTAGGTGGTGAACCGGTCTAGATATAGTTACAGTGACTCTCACACTATTATACGACAATTGACACATGAACGGACAGTTGGTTGGTCTTCTCGGTCTTTGTCAAGGTCACTTTAAATTTGGCGCGCTGTTGTCGAGGAACAAAACGCGACGCGTTTGTTTTATTTATGTTCGGCAGGAGGACCCCGAACACCCACGGAGAACGCCACCTGTCAGGCACGATTGACTTTTAAGGAAGGTTGAATGCCTTTCATAATGTGGCCCCGCGATGTATTCGTTGACGAAATGCGCCTCAGACTAGAGAGAAAGGTTATCCCACCATATCTATGTGCCTTGTGCAATTTGTTCTATAGCGAAGCGCGCTCGGACCACTGGTATCATGCCAACCTCACCGTCCAAATTGACACGACATTCACATACACGCTTGCATGAGCCATGTTCTGTCCTCATGCATTCCAGGGGATCCTCGAGGGCAGAATGTTAAGTATGTTCACGATGATCTGCCCATTTCGACGGGGTGATCGGGGTCAGATGTTTATTTCGATCGAAGCCCTGTCAGTTCAATGCGTTCACGATATAAGGTCAGCCTGAACTAAAATGAAGTTCCCAACTTTTTCGCCATCCAACCACCCACTTTGCCATTGATCACTTTTGCGCCTGGCTGCATTTGTTGTAAGCATATTCTCCTATTTATCTTGTTACTAGTTGGGGGACCCTCGTTCTCCCACTTAGCGCGTTTTTGGCTCTGCCAGCGGCGAAAACCATAACACGAATAATCAATTTGTTCTCCATTGCAGATCCCCTTTTTTCCCCAATCCCATCACTTCCCGAGCATCATTGAAATGGCCCCATCGACTACGTCCAAGGCAGCGGCGGAGAAACCAGCAAGAAAAAGTATGCTCCTCGATTAGCACGCCACCGTGCATAGGCTTTAATACCTTTATTTGATTTTTTAGCCAAGTCCGGTGGAGGTGGAAAGAAGAAGCTCACAGCGTTCAATAAGTTCATGGTACGCCCTCTCCTATCGCGTCAATATGTCTGCCCTTGACATTTTTATGGTTTCAGCAATCTGAGATGGCCCGCTTGAGGGAAGAAGAACCTGAGACCAGCCATAAGGACAGGTATAGCATATCTCGCCTATTATTTCTGTAGATTAAACCCATTGTTTTGCAGATTCAAGATGGCGACAGCGAATTGGAAGAATGCAAAAGAAAATCCGAACAGGGCCTCCTAAGCTTTCGATGCTTCGTTTTCTTGTCCTGTGACTTGTTTCATCTGTTCGGTGCTCCTCTCCTTCTGTCGCTGCCCGACACTGCATATACCACCCACGACCACCATCGATATGTCATCTTCGTTTTCAGCTTTGCTGGCCGTCTCATTTATGTGTCATTATCTTATCATACATTATCGAGTTTACCGCCAACACGTGTGTATCTTCTGTCACTGCTTCTGTGTTCCTTCCAAGCGCGTCGTGACTATACCATCCGGATTCTGACTTGAGAAGAAGATACCGAATTTGTGGACCTGGGATCCACCCCGTCAATAACGGCCGCGTGTACCACGAGTATCCAGGAGATCACGGTTAATAAACACTCCCACCGCTAAGTCGTGTGTTTCGATTCGATGTAATGATGGCTTTCTTTGGACGACGGACAAATTAACGTAGGTAACAATGACTTCACTGGGCGAGTTGACATCATGCTCGCCGCTTCTGAACGATATGTACGGCAAATTACATTCCCTATTCCGGCCTGTTCTCGTGGTGTGTATTCTTCACTCTGTTATGAGGTACCTTCGTATGAATAGAGCGGTGTGTTCTGATGAAACTTCCACAATCATCACTGTTGTAACACAACCTTGGACGCAACTCCCTCGTAACAATCAGAAGTCTAGAAATTCTGGATTTGCTACACTCGTTGAAATGTCCATCTACTTACGCGCCATATATATTTCCTGTTCCCAAGCCCATTGTAGAACTGTTGTCGGTGCCGCCCCTATTAATTTTATACTGTTCCTCCTCTTTCACATGACCGGCCCGTGACCCTGTCGCACTCCTCGGGACGGTACTTGACAGAAGATATCCTCGTTTCGGTCCTTCAGACCTTGCCCTGTATCTTTATAGTCATTCTTATCGTTCTCTCTCTTTCTCCGTTTCTTGCTTTTACTTTCTCGATCTCGTATTACCCTCTTCCCGTCTACTGCGTCGCGCGACGACCTCAGGTAACTGTGGGCTATGAGCCATACACACGATTTCATCGGTAGCGAGGGGCCCCAGCTGTTCCATTTCGACTCGTATGATGAATCAGATTTGCTCCATATCCCTTCCATAATACCTGTTTCACCACGAACCAACTCGGGTGCTCTTGAACCTACCGCTCAAATGTCTTCTCACTATGCATCACCCACATCTGAGGAGACATTTGCAACGGAAGATGTAGAAGTAATCGGAAAGGGGAAGGGTGTGAGAAGGGCGCTTCCTATCCATGTCCCAGTGACTACTGTCCATGATCCATTCGATGTGGAATACTTTGCATCCATGCCGTCCACAAGTCGCGGTTCCCTCCATTCCAATATACTGACCCCTTTGACCCCTTCCTACTTCGACTGTGACGATCCGCAAAAGCAGCTAGCCTCTCATATCCACGACAATGCTTGGGACACCACTCTCGAGCCATTTAGAGAATCGCCGTCGAAGGGAAAACAGAAAGAATTACCGCCTGTTTTGCCTCCTTTGGCATTCTCACCTACGGAGTTTAGTTCATCACCATCACCCCTTCGTTCATTTTCCTCTGGCCCCTCGTCCTATACTTCCAGCATCCTGCCGTTGACTCGCGTGACCTGTACCCCAGAAGCTCGAGAGTCTAGCCCCGTTATAGGCACCTTCATTCCCCAAGCTACGCAGGATGTTCCCCCTTTAAATCACACGGCGCACCGCACTCGTTCACTTTCCAGTATCTCTGTTCGATCGAACCGCTCCCTCGCTGCGCGCTCGATGTCACAACTCAGGTCGAGACTGACGTCGTCCTCTACCTCAAACAGTCTTGCACGTAAACTCCTTTTTAAGAAACCAGCTGACGCGGAAATTTCTCGATCTCAAACGGGCGCTGGAGAGCATTCTGTGGGCACTAATGTTATTACGCCTGACCTATGGCGCACTGGGCTGAAGCTTGACGAACTGGACGCCATCGCAATCTCGCGGTTGTCAGACCTTCAGCTACAGGACACCATCTCGAAATCACCCAACACATTTTTCAGCCACACAAGTTTAAAGAACAAGGGACGTTCTCACTCCTCTCCTTTCCCATTATCTGCATTGGACATCGTGCCACTGTCCACGTCGGATTTGTTCGTCCCGATTCCCCTTGTCGTGAAGAATTATTTTGACGAAGTCCTTCCTCGCGAACTGCGCCTGCAGGTCTTCGAGGCTCTAATTACAATGCACGAGGCTGACCACATGCGTGCGGTCAGGCAAGAGCGGTGGAACGTGTCGAAAGCGTCCTCGTCCAGAAATCGATGGGTTGGGCGTGATAGGGGTGTACGAGAGCTCGTCAAGCTTAGCAGGGTAAGTCGTTTTTGTAATTTACTTTCATTCGATTCTTAATTTGCTGTGTAGGTTTCGAAGTCCTGGCAAGCGCTAGCCTTTGATGGCCAGTTGTGGGCTGGTCTTGATCTCCACTCATTCCCCAATATGCCTGAATCTCTCATCCTTCGATTTACGGCCAACGGGGGCCAATGCATTCGAACTATAGACATCTCGGGGAACTCCCAGCTATCCGCGGCAGCACTTCTAGACATGGCTGATCACTTCTGCATCAACGCCAGCTCTGATTTAGACTCTTTATGCTATAGCCAACTCACCGTCATTAATCTTCAAGGCTGCTCGGCCTTGACAATACGTTCCCTCCATCACCTCTTGCTCCGAACTTGCTTCCTGCAGAAGCTATGCGTCAAGGGCCTCAAAGCTGTCACCAACACGACATGCCACATTTTATCGACCTACAACCCGCAACTCGTTTCCTTGGATGTCAGCAGGTGCAAGAATATGGATGCCGTGGGCATTAAAAACCTGGCTACTACTACGCTAAATCGAGGCGACCACTTACTGCTCAAGGAGCTTAGGATGTCTGGCCTGAGAAATATGGACGATGACATGATGGCAGCACTAGGCAAGGCCACGCCGTTCCTGGAGGTCCTGGATCTTAGCTATGCACGACAGCTGCACAACTCCGCGGTAGATGCCTTCGTCGCATGCGAGATGGGGCAAGATATAGGCCAACAGACCATACTTATCTCCCCAAGGGACCTGGGGCGCTCCGATTCGAACGACTTCCGGATACAGCGACGGGTGACACGCCTGCGTCATCTATCTTTTTCATATTGCCTTCTCCTCAGTGACGGTGCCTGTTCCAATCTGACGTCTTCCGTTCCTGACTTGGAGTTTTTGGAACTTGGTGGCATCGGGGCCGATATCAAAGACGACGGCCTCATCCGTCTTCTGAACACCACACCTTACATCCGCCGTCTCGATCTCGAAGATGCCTCCTTCATCACCGATGCTGTCCTTTCTACCCTCACGCCGAGCAGTAGTACCGCTCAGCCACCCCTTACGGACGTCGCGCCAGAGCCTGGCCACGCCTTGGAGCAGCTCAACATCTCCTTTGCCATGAACATCACCAATAATGCTCTGCTTGGCTTGATCAGGGGATGCACGCGCCTCCAGCACCTCGAGGCTGACAATACCCATGTTAATAGCATTGCACTCAAGGAGTTCGTGCGGACGTGCCATCAGCGCGGAATGGTGAACGCCAAGGCAAGCACGGTCGATTGCCGTGGGGTCACCGAGAACACGGTGAAGGACCTCGCAACTTTGACACGACCGCGACGGGGGTGGCGTGCCTTCGATGCGAGGAAGCTTTCATTCTTGGATTCGAGGGACTGCAATGCCGACGAGCTCAAAGTCGGCCAGGACGAGTGCGATGAGAAGCGTGTGGTGCTGAAGTCCTTCTACTCGTGGCAGACGGTGGACAACGTCAAAGCAGTCAGGGAGAAGAGGCGCAAGTCGAGGCGGGGCGCGAGCACGGAGAGCGGTGACTCTGAGATAGATGACGGTATAGGGCGCTCGCTGAGGTGGTGGTCTCCCGGAGGACGAAGGACCTCGGGAAGGAACTCACCGCTGAATATTACTGATATGAGCAGCGATGGGTGTAGAGTGATGTAACAGTATCCAGTGTAAGACCATCTCCGTTTCTCTCTCTGATTTTTGCCTTTTGTATTTGATGTACGTTTCCTTCTCCCTCACCACTTACGACCATTACGGATGACCCCATGTACCAATATATGTATAGTATCTTACTCACAATTATTTCAACATTCTTGTACATACTTTTCTCCATGGTATACAAAACTGGAAGTGTAACATTTTCTCTAGACGGACTCCAGCCAATGTCATGTCGAAGATTTTTTGCTCTTTTTCTTTGTTTTCTTCGCCTTTTTTGCAGAGCCTGAGCTGGATTCCGCTCCCGGCATAGAGGCTGAATCGGGTGCAGTGTCATCCACATGCCGTATATCTGGAGTCGGTGATACAGTTACCGGTACAGAAGCCGGTACATCGTCGCCATAACCTATAGAGATTGAGAACATAAGCCGTACGAGTCAAATGGTAGCGTACCTGCAAAAGGATCAACTGCCGGTCTTCTCCGCTTGTTACTTCTCAAGGTTGATTCGTCTTTTGTGGAAGAGACCTCCTCGGCCTTGCCCTTTCCATTATTCGCGGATTCGGAAACGGCAGGATCGACATCCATTTCATTGTCATCGAAAACTTCCAGCTCGTCTTCATCGCTGTCCCGCGCGTCTTGTTCCTTGAGCCTTTTTTCGTATAGCTGCCGCTCGATCATCTTGCTCGTGATTCTGGCCTGTACTTGCGCAGTAGTCGATGGGCCCGGAGCGTCTTCCGTTGGAGCCTTGGTGTATGTTGCCTGCGCAATAGCATGCTTAATAAACCGCTGCGCAGCGCCCTTGTCTATTCCTGTCCGTTCTACAACAACCCGAGGTATGTGTATTAGTTTCTGACCAGGGCGGACGTTGCGACACATACTCGGCGGCGGGTTCTCGGCAGTGGATATTTTATTGAAGTACTGCTTTACTCGTTCCTAAAAGAGGAACCGGATGAGTCGGGAAGGGGCATCTGACATTGATAACTTGGCGTACTAGTTCTGCAACTACAGGGTGTGTTTTCGGATCGATACCCCTCGATTTGAGATAGACTGAGAATCAGATTAGGATGAATGCTTGAGAATTCGGGATCACATACTGAACACAAGATCATAGACCAAGTAGGGTAAGACAGTCTGTAGCTTAGCCTGTTGGATCGGCTCGAGGCCAATTACTGTCTCCGGGAGAGTCTGAGTGAAGAGGGGCTCGAACAATTCCTCGAGCTCGTCGAACGAAGATGTGAGAGTGGCTAGCTTGCCCTTTGCTTTTTCCGTTAGACTAGTCATGGCGGGTGGTTGTAGAGAAACTTGGCACGCTGTCGCGTCGAGATCAAAAAATTCGGGAAACAACTGTAAATACCTCCCTTGCCATGGTCTGTCATTCTGGAACATTGTTGAATTCGTTATGAGCTAACATACTGTGAAACTATTAGTCTTCAGAGCTTAGATACACAGCTAACACACAGCTGGAGCATCGTGAGTTACTTCATCCGGCCTATCGCAAGAGCTAACATGACATTGCTTTCAAGTGCATGCGCGCTACACTGGAACTGGTATGTTCAAGTATCCTCTCACGCGACCGGACATAAGCTCATAGAAAGCACAGGACATGCGGACTTGACAAAGTAGTATGTGGTATTTACATCTCATAGGGAGCACAGCACCTGATTTCTGCACAGCGACTGGCTTACTCACCAGCATCGTGATACGCTGGCGTCCATAGTGGGACACTCTACACTCACCTCATACCTTGCTATAGCAGACGGCGAGGCAATTGGACGGGTCAAGTTTGAAATGACCGAGGTCCGTTTGTTTCTCAGGCACATGTGGAGTGTGTTCTAAACGGATTATTTTAGCGCATGCTTCAGCCCTGCGGGCCGCCTCCACGCAAAGATGAGGATTGAATATATTGGATAAGTAGTAGTAGCGTAGGAATATATTGCCTGTTGTTGCATGGCACCTGACAGTGGACAGTGACATGATCGATTAGCTGAGCCGCCGCGGTCGGTGTAAGATTTTGATCGGAATCACAGAGACAGCCCAGGGGCGGAATGTTTGCCTCCCACTCCCAAATGGACATAGACTTGCATTAACCGGAGTTTGCTGTACAACTTGGTGTTGGATTATTACCTCCCACATGCTCTCTAGTCATTTTCTGAACCCCCAGCTTGGCCCTCTTGCCGCCATTGTTCCAAAAAACAGCACATTGTCAAAGTCTCTCTACCGCCTGGGCACTGGCCAACCAACATACCTCCGGTCTATATAATCAATCTCTCTGACAATGGCCCCAGCATCTCGACCTGTTTCTCTGATCCAACCATCAGCACCTAGAATCGAATCCTCACTTTCCGTTGATCATTTGACCTCCTTGCGACGTCCTAGATCTCCTCCAGGGTCAGGCCACTATACCCTGAAGCGTTTCTCTTATATTTCCGAATTACCGACGCAAGGCTCTTTATCACCCCATCGCCCTCGCTCGCTTCTGCGATCCGCATCTTTTAGCATGGGCCTTGGTTTCAGAGATAAAGACAAGGGCAAGGAGAAAGAAAAGAAGGAAAAAGAACGTGGCCAGTCTCCAATCACTCCTTCCACCCCTTCTCCCAGTCCCGTCCCACTGCCCCCCGCCGTTCAAAGGCCGACCACCTCTCAAGGCCTCTTCTCCTCCTTGCACAAGGGAATCAAGAAGAAACGGTCACTATCCTCGCTTCTTGAAACAGTCAACAGCCCGGCACCCAGCGCACCTCAAGCTGCACGGTCACGTTCGTCCGATGCTGCTTCTACTTTGGCCGCCATCCCACTCGTGTCTAAAGGGAAGCAGAAATCACCCGAAGCGCAGCGCTTGGATGAGTACAGGCAGATGGGTCTCAATCCCACCCCCCTTCCCCCAAAGCCTATCAGAATGGAGCAGAAGACCGTCTGGGCAGAGCGTCATAGGATGAAGATTCATACCGATTGCGGCGCCTGTTATATGCAAGCCTATAATCACATTCTATTAGAGAAGTGTGCTACCTTACCCCTCAATTTTCTAATTATTAAACTTTATTCCCCAGTGACCGTCAAGCTGATCTATTGCTGCGCCGGTTAAACCCTCTAGAGAGCCCTTCCTTCCATGAATATACTGGCATGGAGCCAAATCAAGTGCTCGACCTAGGATGTGGGCCTGGGCATTGGATGCTAGAGGCTGCGAACCATTGGAAGCGCGCTCGCATCACCGCAGTTGACATAGTGGACATCTTGCTTCCTGAAGGGCGAGACCACAGTCAGATAGATTTTGTCCAAGGCAATTTGTACGTCCATCATTATTCATTTCCAAAATGAAGGTCACCTAACCTTCCGGCTAGCCTCGTTTTCCCTTGGCCGTTTCAGAAAAATCAATTCCAACTTGTACGGATGGCAAATCTTTCCCTTTGCATCCCATACGACAAATGGGAGTCTGTTCTAGCTGAAGTCCATCGGGTACTCAGTGTCAATGGCAGGTTGGAGCTCATTGATGACGAAATTCTCTTCCCTTACGCGCCACCCCCTGCGTCGAGGCCGGCTTCAATATCAGGCCCCATCACCAAATTGCCGCCCGCGCCCACGCTGACGAAGGGGCCCTCGTTCTTTGACGAGGGCGCCGAGGATGAAGATGATGTGGCTTCTGTCAACACCGAGTCGACGTTGGTCAGCGACGGAGATACCTCATCCCCGTTACACAGACGGCGACAATCATCAACCTCGACCTCAACCTCTCATTCGCACAATGCCGATGCGCTCCTGAGGGTGCCGGTCTCCCCGGGCGCCCCCGACTTGCCCCCTACACCAAACTCGGCGGTCACCATCAAACCTGCCGACACAGACACAGGCTCGTATCTTCCTGATTGGAGCGAGGAGGCTTCGACATGCAAGGACGTGGAAACTGTGTATCGAAACATGCTTCATACAAAATTTGGCGTCCATTCACAGCCCTCGAAGTTCGTCCCTGATGTTATACAGCATGTGTTTGGTAACATGGGGGAGATAAAGAGCTATCATCTAAGGTTAGCACCCAAGGATGCGGATAAGGAGTTCGGCACGAGTGCTAGTGATCTCGTTGGGATGGGTGTTCTGGACGAGAAAGATGGCAAGCCAATAAGCGACTCAAAGAAGGGGAGAAAATGGTTTGGCAGCGACCTCGACAAGGAAGAGAAGCGACGAAAGAAGGTCAGCAAGCCATCAATACCCATAGGGCTAAGCACGATGCCAAAATCTCCTGGACCCAATTCACCCAGTCCTGAACGTCTCAGTGCGAAAGCAGTTGGCCGTCTTGGCATTGCTACTGAGATCCCACATGATGTCTCTCGAATTCCCGAGAACGTCAGTGCGAAGGCTGCCACCCGGCTTGGCATCCCCATATTGAATGAACGACCCGAGATACCTTCCCGCCTCCCGACACTGTTACCCGACGATTCATTGTCAGATGAATCCATAACCCCATCACCCTCACCGTCGCCATCCCCCAGTCCTCCGGAATCCGAGTCCTCTTCTAGTTCTGTTGCCCCCTTCCCATCGCCTTCCCCAAATGACAACCGCGCCAGCTTGGATAGTATGTCTAGCTCCTCTGGCGACAGCAAACTCAGTGCAAAAGCTGCACATCGGCTTGGAATATCTTATTCTGCACTAGGTGAAGCGACGGCATCGGCGAAAGCTTCGACCCGTCGACCGCTTTCGTCCTCGTCTACTCTCGTCTCGAGTCCCTCCTTGCCCGTTCAATCTCCTGGCCTCATTGTCTGGCCTAACCATTTCATTCCCATGTCTCCTCTCGAACTCGAGATGCATGCACTCAAGAACATGCACACAGTTATAGGCTGCAAATTCGCGCTTGCAGAGTTTGTTGGAAGTTTCCGCGATGCCGATGGGAATAGGATCGCGAGCCAGGAGGAGTTTGAGGATGCTCTGTGGATGTACGAATGGTGAGTTGTATCTTTTCCGCTAATAATTTCAATACCCACTAACACATATCCAGCTTCCGCAGACGTCGCTTCAACTGGCCCGCAGACGTCCCATCAGTTTGGAACGTAGACCCTGACACGGACGCTCCTGATTCCGCCACACCCCACTCCAAATCCGGTCCTGAAACGCTTGCCAGAGCCAGGTCATCTACCCTCCGTAATTCTATGTCACTTGACACACCTGTGCTGAATTTGGATGACAGCGCCTCCGCGGCGCCCTACAAACCCGATGAACTGACACAGGTGCGCACGATACGTGTGTTCGAGGCTATCAAGACTGGGGAATACACCCTTTCGACGATGAAGACGCCTCGCTCCCCACCGCCTAGTCCTCCGCGGTAATATTTGTCCTTTAGACGGACGCTACGTCCTGCCATAACTTTATGATTTACGACTCACGATTCATCCACCACTGTATCAATAGAGCATCCCAAGTTGACTGATCCATTTACTCCTACCATTATTGATTGTTGTTTTCTGTGCTGTACCCAACCTCCTTTTCATACTCAGTCGTGTTGCAGCTTACACACAATGTCCATGGTCCACATGATGACAAGTTCTACAAGTTTCTGTCGGGACTTCAAGACGAATACGATGCTCTGCAACGGTCAGGGTATGCCGGGGAAGGCTTCTTCTCCAAGGGGCAACGCGTAGGCGCCAATGTATCCCATGATCTACCGCCTCATTTGGCCCGGGCGAAAGCACTTGAAGCTGCTGAGAAGCGAAGGCAGACTTCACGAGTGCTTGGTAGCAGTGGTCGTCTCGGTGGTAGGATCAATACTAAGGGCCTGAGTCCAAGGGAGCTTGCTGCTCAGGTAACTGTGCCCCTTTCATATATACCTAGACTTACCCATACCTTTCCCAGGCCGCTGAGCGTAGAGCGCGCGACGAGAGATCTTGTGCATCGGGCGCTCTTGCCAATCTCGAAGCGGAGAAGGCGGCGAAGGATAGTATCGAGGACCACGTTATTGACCTTACCCTGGACGATTCAGACTCTGAGGCAGTGGTTGGGGTTGATCAGGGCACCCCGGTTGCTGGATCATCGAAATCTCTTCCTGTTCAGACAAAACGGAAGCCTACTTCGACGTCTACTTCATCAAAGCTGAGTTCTGCTACACCATCTTCGGCGATTGATGATACCCCGGAGCGCCGCAAAGTTACTGCAACCACATCACAGTTTTCGTCGGAATGGCCCTGCCAGGTCTGTACACTATTGAATGCCCCAATGGCATTGCAATGCGATGTGTGCCTTACGATGCGCCCTCTAAGCCATACTGCGGGTTGGGCCTGTTTGACTTGCGGAGAACCAAATATATCCCATGACCGATGGATGTGCCACAATTGTGGCGTCGTCAAGACGACTAGTTGATACTTTGGGACCTTGCAGATATGGACTATAGAGATTTAGGATGGATTATAATTTGTAATACGTACATCATAGTGTAATTTGGAATATTTTAACATTTTCGACGTTGTTGTCGACATCTTGTATAAACGACGTGTCTTGAGAAATAGAGAGCTCCTGCACTTGAAGGTGTTTTTCTGAGCACTCTTTAGCAATTTTTAATATTATGAGATGGAATTAAATTACTTTGGAGAGCCTGGACAAACTGGTCAAAAGTCTCCTCGTTGCGTATTGTTGCAGCAATGAGTGCTGTTTTGGTGGCCATGCGGCCAGGCTGAAGAGCGAGATGCAAAACTCCTACTAAAGCAGGAATCAACGACGGATCGAAAATCTGCAATGACTAGATATCAGTCTCAAAACCAATGACGAAAGAGATGTGAGAATCACAATGTCTGCGCCCACGATTAAATCGGCATCGATTTCGTCGAGTAACAATTCTTTTAGAGGCACAACGCGATCATTGTCTTGTGAATCAGACCAGTCGAGAAATCGATAATTTACGAAGTTGGGGCTCGCCAAGCTTTTATCTGGAGTTACATTAGATGTAGGATATCATTTGGTGCTATTTCAACATACTGCATGGCATTTGAAGGTTTTCTTGACATCTCTTGAGAACGATGTCGTTCACATCCGTCAGCCAAAGGGCCTGGTTTGAGCCTTCGTCTGACGCAAGCTGCTGCAGGCGCCCAAGAATGATGCCCATGAATCCAATACCAGATCCTAATTCGAGGATTCTTCTATTCTTTACTAAATCTTGTATTCACGTAAATACGGCAATTTGTCTCGTGGAAGATAATCTTACCTTGATGCTTGGTGAAAAACTCTGATAGGACGAAACTGGCCAGCCATGTTCGCATGCCAGTAGTTCCGCTTTCTATCGTGGTGCGCGACTCAAGTAAGGTGACAGTCTCGTAACTGTCCAGCGAAATGAAACCAGGTCTAGGTGGAGGTTGGGCCCGAGGCTCCCAGTAGTGTGTGATATATGATGGAGCTGGAGGCTTTTGCAGCAGCAACCCACGGGGACACAATTGATCTCGACTATCTGCTTGTGTGGTACCAGACGCACTGAACTTCTCATTGGTAACAGCATATCAGGCGTGAATGTGGGTACATACAGTCCCGATGAAGGCAAGAGGCATAGATAGTGCTCATAAATGCGAGCATCAATTTCGACGTCCTACATGATTGAATTATGGCCAACACATATTTAATCGCGGTAGATACATGCCTCATCAGCTGCCACATTTTCCAAACAACGAATTGCCCATTTCCAAAAAGCTGCCTGGTATTGTTCGGACGGTGGGTAGTGCAGAAAATGAGAATTCAGCAGAAGGTTGTCGAGGAAAAACGCGTGAACAGCATCAAATCCCAGATGCCCTGGAAAGGTGACTCGTTTAAGAGGTGCCAAGCAAGCATAGGCGCGTAGGACATTGAAAAGTTCCAATCTAAGAGCCATTGAGCTCAGGGTCAGCGCCCTAGCCGGCCATAAAGTAACACCACGTGACAGAAAATCAAACTCCTTCAAATTTTTTCGGTCCAGCAGTTTGCCATGTTTTCCTACCTTCGTCTTGCGCCCCGATGTGTTCGAACATGCCCACGACCAGCTCCTCATTACCAGCTTAGGCGCACAATCTCTTATACCCCCACGGCGCGCACAGAATTGGCTCCTGAACCTCCCTCCGAGCTTGAGGAAAACCTTGAACAGGATGAGCTCCAGGGCCTTTCTGAGAAGGGTCCCCGAAACGAGTCCCGGGATATAGACTCCTACAAGGAGTTCATAAAGACTTCTGGAGAGAAATTTCGCGAGGCCAACAAGGCGAACAATTGGCTTGGTGGCGAAGTAGTTGAGTTCGTCTTGCTCCGTTATGTTTCACTCGCTCAATAACCGACTCAACTTCACCTTCAGCCCTTTCCCATGAACCCTTCCTTCCGTCCACCACCACCTGTTTCGGACGCTGATCGAACCGCCATGTTCGACGCCTACATGACAGATCCTATCAAGAACGATGTTCGAGCATTGTCGCAGATGTACCATCTAAGCTTGAAGCGTGTGGACGCGATACTAAGGTTGAAGGGAATGGAAGCGGATTGGCTCAAGGTTAGTCACCTATCACTTTTTTTTTTACACACCGCGCCGCGGTCGTGTTTCCAGTGATGTTTTAAACGATTAGTCTTGAAGACACAATTTATGGTTATATTTTCCATATGGATTTTCCTGATCTTTTCCACATATTATTGCCTTGAAAACTTGCTAACATATTTGTTCTATTAGGTATTCGCGATTTCTTTTTGGAACCGTGTCCATTCACTTACGATGTTATTCTTGCGTCGTGCTCGTTCATTAGACGGTTAGTACACTCTCAGTTCCATGTTGTTCTGGTGGGACCTTCGGTGATGAGACCTTAAACATCCATTCGCGAAACGTAAGACGTCTGTGGTGCTTTACATCGCCCAGACTATGGTTACAAACCGTATCACAACCCCATCTGAACCTTTCAATATTGTCCGTGACCATCATTTCAGTGACTAACCTACCTTATTGACAGGACAAGCCGCTTCAAACTGGGTTCCTTAAAGGGATGGAATTCCTCCTTGATGTTCGCCGACGTGTTCAACATACAACCGACAGGTCGGATGTTCATGAAGCAGATATGCTTGAGCAGGACGAGAACCGTGACGCTGCGCGACAGCGCTACCAGCAGCTATACTGGGAGTCGGTACCCGAGGACGGCAGGGTCAGTTTTCTTTCCTTCTTGTGACCATGACGCGGTAACTGAAGGCAATTTTAGGAACCTATTGTCCCGGCATCTCTCGAGCACGCCAAGAAGACGGCCAAACGGTATACGGAGCTCCGAGAGGCGTACAAGTCGAACCCTCAACTCATGCCGCACGTCGTGGACATCACGACACAGACGCCGGCGGAGAAGATCCAGGTTGTCACGAAGCCTGGGCGACCCTCGCTGAAGTTTGTTGACGTTGGTGGTCACTTCATCGACGTTGAGGAGCGCCTCAAGCGTATTGCTGAGTCCGAGCGAAGGGCCAAGATTGTGGCAAGGAAGGAGGCAGAGAGGAAGGAAGCCCAGGCGGCCCGCAGGAGGCAGAGATCAAGTAGGTCAAAGAATTGAACAACTTTCTCTCCCTGGTCTGCTATTGTCGTCGCTCGGTACATAATAATCATATCCCACTAGTATTACATGCTCAATATTATTTAGTCGCTTTGCACAGAATCTGATATGTGATGTCGATTGCCTAGCTCGTAGAGGGCTAAACCGGTGGCGGAATGAGGTACACTGGAGTAGCGGTTTCCCCGCTTATAACCAAAACCACACCGCTACTGTGAAAAAACCGGTACTCGTAGCCCTAATCCCCACATCCAAGTAATTGGTGTTACAATACTGTGCACACAACCTCCCACTAATATGCAAATCGGAAGTCCAGTCGTCGGTTTCCTTCATCTTTCGTCGTTTCCAAGTATTCCTTTTGCTCCTAGAGACACTCCAGTTAAAGGTTATCAGTTAAGGTTAAGAAATGTACGACGTACCTTCTCGCTCCACGAGTTCCAAATTTTGTCTCTCCTAGCATTGATAGTACGGTAGAAGAAGAAAGTGAATATGTATATAACAATGTTCATTGACGCAACAGCGATGAGAGCACGGTTTCCTTTCTTATCTGTACGCTCACAGTCAGATGTTTGGAAGATCCCGCAAGCATGAACCACTTACAGAGAGGCTATTCATCCCATTGTAGCAGAGTCAATAAATGGCAATAAAGTTGTCGATGGAAATAAAACAGTTGTGGACGTACCTTGTCATGCGTTCGGTAAATATTGGCCTAAGGAGCGCATGGTCAGCATTATGTCCAATGGCATGTAATCTGGCGAACACTCACATAAACGATGGCACCTGCCTGCACAAACATGTTGTAGCAACTGTAGTGGGATTAAAGCGGGTGTTGACAGCATAAAAAATGTGCTCACCTGGCAGATATGGTTCTAAACCGATGTTAGTGAGATATTGGGATAGGATGATGACGAAAAGAAATCACCTTGTTCGTACGCTATTTGAGTTTCTCGATGTCCACGCAACTTGGATAGGGTGAACATAGGGGAATCCAGTAATGAGCGTGACAACTGCGTAATAGACCCATTGCGATGTGTCGGAGTTGAAGGTGTAGAGGGCTACGAGTAAGGGAAGGGCCCATATTTGCAATATAATGGTCGCCCCCACGCGGCTATTAATTTTCTCGCTAAAAAATGCAGCTGCCAGCAGGAGGATTCCACCGAGGACAGTGGAAGGAATCGACAACAAGTTCGTCTGCGTGGTGTTAAATCCGAGGTTGCGAAGAGATAGCGTAAGGTAAGTTTGTGGAGGACCCACGGGGACTACGGGAGTTATCAGTAAAGCCACCAATATCTTGGTGCTGGTGCTTACTCATGTGAACGAGTCCGAGAACATAGAGTGGCCACAGTCGCCAGTCCTTCAAACCCTCGTAGATTTTCCAGATGCTGAGGCCCTCTCTGTTGTGCATGTCGGACTTGGTAGGGTCATCGCGAAGGACGCGGTTGACGATAATAGTCTCTTCCCTGAATGTGCCGGAACGTTGTCAACACTCCAATCTGAATAAAGAGGCGGGTAAAAGTTACCTTTCGTTGAACCAGCCCTTTGGTCTGAACCAGGCTTTGGTCTGCGTAGGCCCAGCAGGCATGAGAAACCATGAAACGACCCCAACACTGAAGGTCAACAAGCCTTCAATCAAAAACAGGTATCGCCATCCCTCATTACCGTGTACTCCACGAAGGCGTAAAATACCAGTTGCGAGAAAGGCGCTGACGATGTGCGAGATGTAGTTTGAGAACCAGAAGAAGGCCAGTCGAATAGGCACTATGGTGAATAGGTGTTATTCAGCAATTGGAAGGGGTGATTGGATTCACGTACGCTCCGATTTGGTGAAGTAGTATGAGAGGTATAAAACAATGTCGGGTATAAATCCGCCTTGCATGAAGCCGAGAAGTGCTCTGAAGAGACGGATGAATGAAACAGTTGCCGATGATGGGGGCACGACAAACCGGGTAGCCAAGAAAGATGATCTTCCATTCAGCCAGAATTGGGAAAAGGATACAATACTCCACAGCATTATCTATTAAGAGTGTGAATCAAGCCGCCTTCCTTTCAAAGAATTTGAACGCACCTGCGAAGGAACCCAGTTGTCAGGCCCAACACGCTTTGAGATCAACTGAGAGGGCAATTCTGGAGAACACATATTCATTAAGTGAAAATTGTGGCACACAGATCAGGCAATACGAACCGGCAATGAGGAAGCATGATCGAAATAGTGTGTTTCCGAGGTTAAAGTCGTTTGTCGTGAGTTTCAAGTCGTCTAGGAAGTTGTCCGAATTAGCTTGTGTGAGATTGTTCCTGTCTAAATCCAGAGCGAAGAACATGACGCAAGCCCAGACTGTGATACGCCAGTCCATCTTGCGCAATACATTCTGCAAAATATTTAACAGACAACAAGTAGGATGCGAAGTGAAGCACGTACTCGTTCCTCCCGATAAGTCCACCGCGCTTTGGGGTCAAAACGGTGCGCGTTTTCGTATTGTGGTGGAGGCCGATAGACTTCAAGAGTCGTTGGATCGTCGAAGACAGAAGGTTGAGTTGCGATGGCATCCAAGTCTATGCCTCGGCGCTTCCAGCTGAAGAGACTTGTAGATGATCCAGTGTCCTGTCGTTCTGCAAGAGGCAAGACCTTTTCGTCGTCAATAGATGAGCTCGTTGGCGAAAGTTGGCCTTTCTCAAGGAAAGAAGGCTTCTCATCGACGGTTCTATCAAAGCCAACGATACGAGTGGTCATGGCTGGCAAGGATAGTAAGCTACTTGTGTCAAGTCCATCGGATTCTTATCTGCTCCGTGGAGTGTTGCCAAAAAAAAGCTGTTATGGCGTTAAGGAACCTCAGGATGGCGCAATGAAAGGCTTGGAAGGGTAATTTCGGAGATATCACCTTTTGAGGATATAAAGCATGAGCCTCGAATCACGGAAGTATTCAAATTACTGATATTCACGTAGCCACGTCCGGCCCTGACGCGCTTGACGAAATATAGGCTATCGGCTAACACTAGCCCATATGTATACTTTCTACCGCCCACGACCACGCCCTCTGAGTGCCCGTTGCGCGGCCCCTGGAGGTGCTCTCGGCCCGGGATTTTGCTGTCGTGATAAACATCAGAAGGGTGATTAACAGATCCTTACATCAGACTTACAGCTTCACTTTGAGGGTTTCTCACTGTCTCGTCGACACTGAGAATCAAACACGCCGCCTCTGCAGCGCTGCTGATGGCGTTCACTTTGACGAGACTGGGTTCCCAGACGAAAGCATCCATGTTGTCGCGTACGCCAGATGCACCATCGACGTCAACACCAAACCATTTCTCGCCAGCCGCGTGCTTCATGCGGAGCTTGTTGAGGATATCAGTGGAATCCAGGCCGGCATTGTCACAGATCTGACGAGGGATGATCTCAAGTGCTTTGGCAAACGCAGTCATGATGAGCTGCAGCTTGCCAGGGATGGACAGAGCGTGTTTCCGGATATATGCAGAGAGTTCCATCTTGTTTAGGATTAACATTAGCATTTTAAAAAATGGTTGCAGGGGGGCACCAAATACGTACCTCGATGGCTCCGCCTCCGGCAACAACTTCTCCATTTCGCACAGCGCGCTTAACGACCATGATCGCGTCGTGAAGACTCCTCTCAACCTCTTCGATGAACTGGTCTGCGCCACCGCGCAAGATGAGGGTGCAGGTCTTGGCCTTGGGGCAATTCTCGAATAGGTTGTATCGCTCGCCACCAATTTGCTTCTCCTGGAAGGACCCGGACGTGCCGAGATGCTCCCTGCCAATGTCAGAGCAAGTAGATTGCACTGCGCCTCCGACGGCCTGAACCACACGGCGCAGATCGGCAGCGGCAACACGGCCAGCGCAGAAGATGTCACGGTCGGCGAACCACTGGGTGGCAAGATCTCCGATAGGGAGTTTGCTGAGGACGACCTTCGCACCCGTTTTTTCGATGGCCTCTAGTTTCCTATAGATGATTTCCCACTCGGCGTCGACAATAGCCTGGTAATCGGAGACAGCCTCTACTCGGACCTCAGCATTATCTTTTTCCGCCTTCAGCTCCAGCTCCACGTTGAGACATAGAATGAGAGGATCCGTGAACTGCTTGGGTTGTTGTTCCGCGCCGGCGTATGTGAAGGTCTTTTTAAAGGCGACTCCTCGCACCAGAAGAGAATCCTGCATGCCACCTCCCGCGATTTTCTTCACGCCGATCAAGGATTCGTCAAGATCGTCTTGGTCAAGGCTCTGGACAGCATCAACAACCATATTGGAGAAGAAGGGTTTTTCGGAATGGATGAGTTTGGATGACATCGATGTTGAAGCACATTTTAACAGAAGTGATCGGAACTTTCTGGTGTAGAGGTTTGTAAGGGAGGATAATCGAGATACACGACACACGTACTCAGAATCTGATTTATCAATCGACACTTGAAGCTCTTTTATGTGATCCAGGGCCTATAAAAATAGTAAGGGCGAAGACAGTCAGGTGCTGAGTCGATGTGTACATACCAACTGCGACGCCTTGCGGAAGCCCTTCATAATGATATGTGGGCTGACGCCTTCCTCGATATAGCCGCGAACCTCCTTCAGGAACTGTGCAGCCAGCAGCACCACGCTCGTTGTTCCGTCACCAACTTCAGCATCCTGTGCCCGAGCAATGTCGACCAGGGTTCTCGCAGCAGGGTGCACGATATCAAGCAACTTTAAGATTGTCGCGCCATCGTTGGTGATCTGGGCCTCGCCACGATCAGAAACAATGAGCTTGTCCATTCCCCTCGGGCCTAGAGTGCTAGAAAGAGTCTGCGCTATCGCGAGACAGGCAGATATGTTAGACAGCAATTGGGGAGTTCCCTGGGAGGTGTCTGTGCCCTCTTTGAGGAGGACAACAGTCGGTTGCTGCGAAAGAAAAAGATGAGAATAATATGGATCGATTGGGCAGAAAACCTACCATGGGTAACCCGCGCTGCATTTTGGATGAATGAGAGGAGATCAGCGGCCGCGCAAGATTTCTCGACCAAATTTGTGATTGTTTGTCGACCGCGTTTGACGCGTCCAAAATCACTTGAGTCTCCCCAGAACGCGTCCACTCGTCGCTATGACGGACGACGAACAGCTCTCAGATGGACCCCCTCCAGGCCTATTCTTTGCTGGATCAGACGATGAAGATGATAACGAGGATGTCATCATGGAGCAAGCCCACACGCCAGCAGCTACCACCCCTGGAGTGTCTTCACCTCCAAGCCTCTTTCTGCCTGACAGCGGCGACGAAGCAGAATATAAACCCATGGAAAATTCACCCGTCGCTGAAAAAAGGAAACTTGTACTACCCGATGATGACCAGGACGACGGATTTCGATCGCCTTCGCCTCTGCCATACCGCCGAGCTTCCAGTGTACGGAGTGTTGAGGAAACTACAGTCAAGCCAGAAATTAAGCGAAAAGAGGGACCACCTCCAAAGAAACGACGCCTCTCAACTCCCCCGCCATCGACTCCTTCAGCCTTTCAACCAACTTACTTGGGTGAAATCCTAGTCCCTAATGCATGGAGCAATGTGTCTGGCAAGGGTTATATCAAGAACAACCAAGCGGTTACAATTCATCGCGATGAGCAAGACGATCCCCTACCCGGGCCTAGCAAGTCCAATGGCGCGCAGGGAAAGAAGAAAGGAGACGGAAAGAAACAGATGTCATTGACTGCGATGTTGAAACCTCAGCCATCCAAGGCCAAGAAAAAAGTGAAAGGAGATAACATCGTTCGGTTGCTGAACAGCAAGGGAACAGGTAAGGGTTTTCTTTTTGTATAGGTACATACTTCTGAATACAGTTCAGAATTTGGCCGTCTACCTGCAGACGTATCATGGTGGGTGTCGAAGTTATTGGACTTGGGTACGTTGGAATACTTTACACGCGTATGTCAACTTCTGACTCTCTGTACTAGGCATTGTGGATTTTCGTGGCGTAATGACTGACTGTCCGGATAAGCTCACCACTGGTACAAGTCTATTCGTCACTCTCCAAGTCTATATCCTCGCATCCGCATTCAATGCTCCTACGATCTCAAACTCGGACGAGCAACCTAACGTCATGTTTGGGGAAGGTCAAGAGACCTTGGATGAGAAGTGGGAACTAAGCATTAATATTTCTTCATGCTCTAATGATCCCACGACAGGATTTTGCGAGAAAGGAAAGAGGCCGTCTTGAAGTTATTCCATGTTATAGGCCTTGAACCGCGAACTGGGGCCAACGTTAGGGCGCCTGATGATGCGGCCAAAATCCACGAAGAGGCCCTGAGTCGCCTCGCGAAACGCAAGTCCAAAAAAGTGACGGAGATCGTGGGCGACAATGAAGAAATTGAGGTCGACGACGCCGAAGACTTATCAAAGAACGACATTGATGCCATATACAAAAGGTAACTCCTGGGTTTCATCCTCACTGGAAATATAACTGACACATTATTTGTAAGGGCTCAGCATAATGATCGTACTATGGGTACAATGGAGCCTAGTGACACTTTTACGCTCACTTTGCGTGGTTACCAAAAACAAGCACTCTTGTACGAAATTCAGATACTCATTCAAGCATTCCTAACATAAGCTTGCAATAGATGGATGCATTCATTAGAATCAGGTAAAGTGGATGCTCGCGAATCTTCATCCATGCATCCATTATGGTCGCAGTAAGCCCACCGGCACTTCATTTTTTCCGCAATGAAACATAATCTTGCAGATACGTTTTTCCAGAGGAGCCTGTCATAGTTGGAGGGGTCATCGACCTGACTGCCGACGACAAACCATTTTATATGAACCCGTATTCGGGTGAAATGAGTTTGGAATTCCCAAGGTCCGAGAGGAAGTTTAGAGGGGGCATCCTCGCGTAAGCTATCCTTTATGCTTCACTTTCAACATATCACTGAAACAATTCCAGTGACGGTGCTGCAGTTTGTTTTATTTTCTTAGACTTTCGCTGAACCTCTATTATCGCCACTTTTTAAACAGAAAGTACGATAATATTTTTAAAGGCTATAACTATAACATCTTCTCAACTTCTCCCTTCTAGTGGGCATGGGCAAAACCATCATGCTATCTGCGCTCATCCACACCAGTCTTCCTTCCGCAGATGATTTGAAGGTGCCACCGGCACCAAAGTCGCGTCAAATGAAGCTCAATGCGGCCTTCCGTCCTGCAGTCCAACGCAAGCCCCCAAAACGAAGTTCTGCCACCTTGATTGTTGCGCCCACATCATTATTGGCGCAGTGGTCGGAAGAGCTCCAGCGGTCGAGCAAACCTGGGACCATCACGACCGTTGTCTGGCATGGTCAGAATCGACTTGACCTTGAATCTGCGATCGAGGACGGCGATGACGACGAGGCGTGTATTAAGGTTGTGATTACTTCATACGGAGTGCTCGCATCGGAGCATGCCAAGTCCGAGAAGTCCAGTAGTAGTAGATCACCGGTCTTTGAGAGTTAGTCGAAAAGTTGGTTATGCTAGGCTGACGCTGACGCCCACATTCTAGTCGATTGGTTGCGGGTTGTGCTTGATGAGGCTCATTCTTGCAAGTCGAGGTCAAGCAAAACAGCGAAGGCTGTCTACGCTCTTCAGGCTCGGAGACGATGGGCTGTAACTGGTGAGAAATCCTGCTTGATAGCCACATTTGACGAGATGTTGATTCAATATATCAAGGAACCCCCATCGTGAACAAGCTAGAGGATCTATATTCGCTTCTGTGAGTCTTTTCCCTGTGATCAATTATCTGCAATTAAACGCGACCAAAGTAAATTCCTTGACTTCAAACCTTGGGCAGACTTCGCCTTCTTTCGTTCGTGCGTTACTTCGCCGCCTTTCTCTCATGGTCTGATAGACCTCATATAGATTCATTACACTCCCCTTCTTGGCACGCGATCCCAAAGCCATCGAGATCGTGCAAGTCATACTGGAAAGCGTGTTGCTGCGGCGTGAAAAGACTATGCGCGACACTGATGGCAAGCGAATTGTGGAGCTTCCTTCGAAGGAGGTAAGCATCTGCTTCAAGTAAAAACATCCCCTGCCTGAGATTTATTTGAACAGATTGTTGTGGACATGCTAGAATTTTCTCCGCTCGAAAGGAAGATTTACGACCAGATCTATATCTCTGCAAAGAGAGATTTCGAGCGATTGGATGCCAAAGGCCTCGTCACCAAGAACTATACCCATATCCTTGCCATGCTGATGAGGTGAGTGGATTATATTTTTATAACAGTCAACTTGATCTGAGCTACCTCTTTCAGGTTGAGACGGACTGTTCTTCACCCGAACCTTGTCCTAACGCCCGACGACAAGCGTGCCTTGTCGCCGGCTGGCGATGGAGGCATCGATGTTAATGACTTGATTCGACGCTTTGCTGACGCTGAGAAGGCCGAAGAGGGTAGCGACAAGAACAGGTTCGCAGAGGAAGTCCTGGCAAAATTGGCAGATTCAGAAGCAGAAGAATGTCCGATTTGCTTGGATGTGATGGAGATTCCAATGATCATTCCAGGATGCATGCACCAATGGTGAGGTCATGTATTGTTTTTTTTTAAGATGCTGACATCTTATATCCGTTAAAAGCTGCAAGGATTGTATCCTCGCTCACTTGACCACTTGTGAAGAACGGCGCGAAGAGTCACGCTGCCCAACATGTTCTCAAGGACCTATCAAGGTTCGCCTCTGTGTTATACTAGACATTCTGATCCTCTCATCTTTTCGTAGGCGAGCGAGTTGATCGAGGTGCTGCGCCGAAAAAAGAACCCGGAAATCTCTAGCTCTCAAGCAGCGGAGCCTGAGGTCACTCTGCGCCGCAATGACTTCCAAACTTCAACGAAACTCCAAGCCCTCCTCAAAAGCCTTCGTGCGTCTTGAAAGGTCTATTTTCGTGTCACCTCGATGAATTTTGTTTCAGAGCGTCTCCGAGACCAAGATCCATGTTTCCGAGCTGTCGTGTTCTCTCAGTTCACCACGTTCATGGATCTTATTCAGACTGCATTGGACCGCGAAAAGTACGAACACTATCGCTTCGATGGATCCATGGATATAAAGAAAAAGAATGCGGCGGTGACGGAATTCAAAGCTCCTTCGAGAAAACCGAAAATACTCGTCATAAGCTTGAAGGCTGGAGGCGTTGGATTGAATGTTAGCACCCTTCTGTGTTCTCGAACTCTGTTCTGATCATTCTGCGTTGTTAGCTGACGACGGCCAATCATGTTTTCATGGTGAGCTCTCTGTCTTCACTCAAATACATAAGTATTGACCATCTTGTAACAGATGGACTGTTGGTGGAATGCCGCCACCGAAAATCAAGGTAAACCTGCTCAGCATGCAAATTCTCTGCATTTTCTAATGTAACTCCAATAGCGATTGATCGCGTTCACAGAATTGGACAGGAAAAAACCGTCTACGTGACGCATTTTATTGTGGGTGGTCTATCCTCAACACGATTGTGTTATTGACAAAATGGACTAGGTGGCCAATACCATCGAGGGTCGCATCTTGCAAATTCAGAAACGCAAGACGGCAATCATTAAAGAAGCGTTCCGAGGAAGTGGGGCCCGCGGTACAGGGGCTGACCCCGAGAGCGTCGAGAACTTGAAGATTATGTTCGGAGATGACTAGCCGCAATCATCATACCTGATCTACAGAGGATTATATTGCTTGTTTACTGATTGATGTATTGCTAGTTGAGACGGTTTACACCATGGATACTGATTTCCCCACATGCCCCGATTTCTGCATTCAAACATAACGACGGGTATATCCTTGCCCTCAACTCTTTACCAGAGGACCAACAAATGATTCCGAAAGACTTTGCTCGCTAGCCTCCACCGCTTTCACAATAAGCTGTACACCCTCTTCTACGACACTGCGCGTCTTATCCTTATCCTCGGACCAGGTATCAACTCTTGGAGTCCAGACAGCGAGATGAGTTCCCCAATGCATCAAGGCATTACGTGCGACCAGGATGTCAGGCTTGGCCTGCTCGGCATAGGCCCTCAAAAACGTGTTCAAAATAGTCGACGCGAACTTTTCAGCAGCGGGGACGTATTGTCGGACGAGGTGCACCTCGGCGCAGAATTGACCAATTTCGATTCCAGGGAGGCCAGGTTTTGCAAGTTCCCAGTCGAAGATGTACACTTTCCGAAGCTTCTGCTCGTCATCCATTGTTATCATGATATTTCCTGGCCAGAAGTCACCCATGACAAACTGGAGGAATTTAATACGCAATCTCAAGAACATGCATGAGAGACTCACACAATCACGAGCGGCGACCATCGCCGCACTCACGTTCCTCGCCACTTTCTTTATCACGTCAATATCTGCTTCCGCAATGACCAGTGGTGGATCTGCCAAAGTTGGAAGAATTTCGTCTCCTTCACCTGGCCTGAGAGTCTGAACAACCCTCCCATATGTGGCCCAGGCGGACACCTGCAGGCCTTCCTTGTTCTGTGCAAAAAGCTCCTTTGTTCCGAGTCCCGACGCGCCGGCGTTGGAGTGATCAAACTGATCTTGAACGTTAACCTTGAACAATTGACAACAGCCAAAACATCTTTTTGTATTCATCAATCATGAGTGAAACAACGAGGCCGCACCCTTTACCCAAGGCCAAGCTTACCGCAGTTTCTCGTTTCAAGCAGTTCGCTGGCGACCGTCTAGGAATCAAGTCTGAACCCAAGATCGTGTTTCCACCTCCATCATGGTTCATCACCGATGAACCTACCCAATCTTCGAGCGAAGATGTGCCACAGCCTCTAGCAGAGCCTCCAGAGGAACTTGACCCACCTGAACCAACGACATTCGCGCTGAAGATCAGGCAGATGATCGAGTCATTGCCGCTTCCCGCAAGTGTGACTGCGGCGATTGGGATAGGCCATGCAGACCAAGGCGCAGGTCCTGATAGAACTGGTACTGCACCGCCTGTTGACGGGAGGGGCCCACCAATTCCAGACAATGTGGACGCCAGAACGATGAGGCTTCTATCTTCGGAGAATATGATGAATGGCAACGACGCTGGTACCAGCTCCCATGATGGATCGTCGAGTGGCGTATCATACAGGCGGAGCGTTTGGTCCATTCTTGAGAGGATGAAGCCTGGACGTCCCGAAGGACAGGCTACAGATCTACCACCATTAGCGGGGGACTCTACCGACACACACGCAGCAGCACACCACGAGAAGGGCGTGATGATGTATTCTCCGCTCGAGCCTACGGCAGACTCCGAAGTCGAGATTGCAGAGTCTATTACAGAGTACCCCAGCGAGCCTGCTGCAGGGGTCGACAATGGGAAAGGCAAAGCTCCCGAACCAGGCCCTCCCCCGGTGATGGAAACCCACTGGGTCCCCTCGACCACCAAAATCTCTGTGCTCACCACCTGGTGGGGCTATCGGCTATACCTTCCTCCACCCATAATGGCTACGCTTGATTCACACCAACTAAAAGCGACACAACGCGCCGCGATGATCACCGCGGCCCTCAGTTGGTTTCTCAAGCGGGTGCCGACGCTAATGGTCCCCGCGCCGATGATGCCGACTGTCCAAGTGCTCCGCCGGCTCGCGCCATTCCTCAGCTATATCGGTGTCTTCATCGCGTGGAGCTGGAATAGAATAGCTACGTGCGACAGAGGTACGTAGCTCGTTCTTTCTATTTTTCGATAGCCTTTGCATGCGACCCAAGCCGAAGAACGTCTTCCTTGCTTGGCCCCCTGATCCTATTGGCTCGTTATTTATACCATTACAGGAAACGGGGTCGTGTTGACTGCAACTTGGCTGCTGCCCGTCGCTTTGATACCTATGCCGTGGGACGCAGGTGATATATACGGACCCCGAATTCGGCCATCCACGCCTCAGGAGACTTTGCCTAATTTTGCGCAGCCGGACGCAGCAAGTGCTTCTAGCTCTGGGAAGGAGAAGGAGGCGAAGTCGAAGTCGAAGGGGTATGTTCGCTCAACCTAAAACAGCATCGAAGGACACTGACTCCTGACTCCTTTTTTTTTTCTTCGCCCCCGTATTGCAATTGTACATGATGAAGTTACTTTTCGATTCTGAAAGCATTGTGACAACGACAACTGTACAATACTTAGACGCTTGGGATTACTCTTATCTCGCACGTATGTTTCGGACGGAGGCCGCCTCGCCACACACTTGATCCGGGGAACACAACACGGGACCTCCATTATGCCAGGGTGCGGCTTGTGTTAGCTTGTATCTATTAGTGTACTTATATCATCATCTATCTTATGAATTCTGAACAGCCTCTTAATGGACAGTGGCATCGCCACCCCGAGCAACGTCCAGGAATGACAGACCTCACTACATGCGACACGGTAAAGTCGCTTAATATCTATCATCTGACCGAAAATTCGCATGCGAAGTAGAAAGACCACGGCCCGTGTCGACCCCCTTGACTGTGGACTCAACCAACCACCAAAGAACGATTGACTTGGTACAAGGCTTTGAACACACGCCAAGTTTCTGGGTCCCACGACACGAAAATCACGGCATGCCCTCGCACCTTTGTAGCTTCCGGAATACTTTGCTGCGATTAGAAGGCGCCAAGAAGGCCGGAACGACGCGGTGGTAGTCTTGTGACAATAACTAACAATCCACTACGGATCGCGGAGTTCTTGAATATACCCTACAAGCGTTTAACTTCTAGAACTCAGCCAGAACTTGGCTTGTGATAGTTTGCGGCGGTAAATGAACAGAAATTTGGGGTCAAGATCTACAAACGCCTGTAACGAACTATCGCCGCCATCGGCTGACGCGTTAACGAATGTCCATCTCCAGAAGGGTATGTAGTGCAATTTAACGAATTGGATCCTGATAATGATCGAAGAAAGTAGGAAGGGAGAGATGGAAGGAGATTACGGTGATAATCTAAAGAATCTACAATCTACGCCATCGATCAGCGTGGCGACCGCTTAAACGCGTTCATGTGCCTCCACCTGGGCCTGGGGCGTTAGATCGTATGTTAAGAAACCGGTGCAAGGCCTCGTGGACAGCGCTTCCGACGTCGACGCGCGACCGCTTTTCCATTGTTTTGCCAGGTGGCCCAGCGGGGACTGGAATGGTTGGCGCGGCCGAACAGAATCCAGGGACCAGGGGAGAATGGTCCTACGCATGTGCGCCACCTCCTCTCCGTCTCGGATGAGGGTGGGTATACAAAAACGTTCGTGTTGCGGTCGGAAAACATACGGTTAAACGTCATATTTTGCGATAGCGAGGGCGTGTATCGATCCTACTTGTCGCGGTAGGACCCGGACCGTCGTTGAAGCGCACAATAGAGTCATAGAGATCACGAGTCCCGTTGAGAACATACGAAGAAGATTGTGATTGTTCCTCTGGGTGCGGTTACTATGTATTGCGTCCAACATCGGAACATCCCACATCATGTCAACAAAACGTCAAAGCAGCAACTGAATTATTATTCAACAACTTCTACATTCGCTTAATCGCTGATAAAAAAAATCGTTCAATACGCGTCAACGCATCGATTGTGGGTGTAAGTACAAAATAATGGTACAAACGAACCACCCCGCTCGCCTTCTATGCACACACTGCGCAGACGAACGGCCGTTCAGAAATAAATGTAAATGTAAGTATAAGTAAAGTGGTACACGAATGGTGGTGGTGGTACACATATGTGCAAGGTACAACAAGCAGCAGACAAGGGGTATGCGTGTGGATATATACAAGTCGGTGTGGGTGGTGAAGCATGGTACGCGCAAGCGCGTGATTAGATGGGTGGGGAGTTGCATAGGTAGATGTATGGGTGACTGGATAGAAAGCAGGTGGAGAGCCATGGGAAGAAGGTAAGTAAGGATAGCAAGCAAAAGTCAAAGAAAACAGATACGACACGACACGTCGTCTACCACCCCATCCTCGTCCCCCCACCCAACAAACCCAGCACCGCCGACCTCTCCCTCTCTATCGCCCGCCTCTGCTGTATCTCCCACCCACCAACCTTCTCCCTCCCGCGTCCCCTTTCTCTCGTCTGTACACTCTCATGTGTATATGGATACGCATCATAAGCAACAGGGAAGCGCTCCCCAAGCTCATACCGCAACGCGCTCCCCCCAATCCCCTCAAACGCAACCTGCATCATCTTCTCCTTCCCATACCCCAGTGCCCCCTCTCTCAGTATGGGCTTCCTCAACCACTTCCCGAATCCAAACGCACCCTTCCCATTCCCACTCACATACAGAACATCATTCGCTCCCACCTCCCTGACTCGATTCTCCACGGCTCTCACCCTCATCCACACCCCGCTCTCCACATTCCTCACCCTAAGCAACAGGCCCTCACTGGGATTACCCGGACCATGGACCGCCCGGAACGGGGAGCGTGGCGCGCACGCTACGGGGGAGAAGTACGTCTTGTACGGTAAGGGGTAAGGGAGGGGGGTGCTGGGTGGAGGGGAGAACTCGGTGCTAAGGAAGGCTTCGTCGAGTTGAACGAGGGGAATGGAGGGAGGGGTGAAGGAGGGTGTTGATCTCGAGGGGGGAGTAGAGAGGAACCGACGCACGTCGGTAGGGTGTGCGCGCGCACCGGCGGCATTGTGCGTGCGGAATCGTTCCCCGCTTGAAGGCGCAACACGGAGCTGGATCTGAACTTGGAGCAACAGCTCCCTATCCCGATCACGAAGCGTATGAGCCGACGGGGGCACCGCAAACATCGCAGCGCTGATATAGGCGTTCTGGAACCCCTTGGCGAGATCGACGAGCTGCACGAGGCGGCGGAGCACGGTGGTACGTCCCTGTTTCGCCTTGTGCTCCAGCTGTGGGGCCTGGATGTGGTGCCGTGGGGTGGGACCGCCGGGGAGGACGGGGAGGGGTGCGTCAGCCGGGGATATGGGGACAGGGGTGAGGTCGTTGCAGCAGCAGTGACAGGGGCCCGGGGTTGATAGAGGAGCGGGAACGGGGGCACGGAGAGGCGGGGGGAGGAAGCGGCGGAATGATGAGGTGGGGGTGAGCTTGGGTGTGGATGATGAGGGGGATGGGGAGCTGGAGGGTGTGGTGGCGGCTGTGGAGAGAGATGACGATGAGGAAAAGGAGAGCCACGACCGGCGTGAGGAGGTGGAGGAAGAGGAGGAGCAAGCGGCGCAGGAAGATGTTGTTGACCCACCACTGTCTTTTCTTCTCGGCACGGGTCGCTCGGGGGCCTTGCCCTTCTGCTTCCGACGGACCTCGTCGTCGCTCTGGATGAGGACGAGAAGGGAGTCGAGCAGCTCGGCATTCCTGTGCTTGCGCACGTCCTTGCTCTTGTTTGAAACCGGGCTCGTTGGGCGTTGTTCAGATGGAAAGAGTGGACCCTGCATGCTGGCCAGGACGTCGGAGAAGGGCACAGTGCGAGAATCGTCAAAGAGGGGAGCACGAGTAAAGGGAGACTTGGATTGGGAATGAGACACGGGTTTGGGGCGGAAGGTGGGGCGGATAGGGGAAGGGGGCATAATGTCGTAGACGAAGGGGTCGCGGTCTGAGGGTGCAGAAGGGGAGACGAGGCGGTAAGAGACTACGGAGCGAGGCACAGCGGGGCGGGTCATGCGTCGGAACACAAAGTCATCTCGTCGATAATTCTCCGCCTCTTTATCCTCGAGCTCCTTCTTTCTCAACGCAAGCGTCTTGAGCTCACGGAGGCGCTGGAGGCCCTGCTCCCAGATCTTCTCGCAGGCCTTGAGCCTCTGCATCCTCTTCAACTGCTCAACACGCTCTAACTCCTTTTTCTGTAGCTCCTCGAGGGCCTTTTCCTCGTCGTCGTCCATGAGGCGGCCAAAGGGGACGAAACAAAAGTCAAAATCCTCGTCCTTGACCTCTGCTATGCGAGGGTCGTCATTGTCGGTAACATCGATGCCCTTGAGGCGGAGGAGGAGAATTTTTGCGAGATGAAAATTGTCTTGTGCGTATGCGACATGGACCTGGTCCTCGAGTGAGCGTGGTGGTGAGGGCGGGGAGTCGTAGTAGTCGGGGGTTAAGGAAGGGGGGGATGAGCTGATTGAGGGTGGTTGTATGCGTGAAATTGCAGTGAATGATAGCTGACGGCCTCTGTTGTGCTCCATGGCGAGGACTGGAAAGGAAAGACGGGTTGGCCGAGAACGAGGGTGTATTATGTATGTATAAAAGACCGAGTCGGCCTCGAGGTGGTTCGGTTCACACCCCCGATCCGATGCCCCAGGGGGATCCGGCATTCTCCGCGGCGGCCTTTCATCGCTCAAACCCGGTCAACAAACCTTCGCCACTAAACCCAGATTACCGGTTCCCTCCTGCCCCGTTCAATACATACAGCGTCTAGATAACAACATCACATTTCGCACAGCACCTACACAACTTAGTCACTATCGACGGCGGCGCATGATGTTGATGGCGCTCTAATTGCAACCGTAGCATTAGCAGCTGTATCTATCCCTAGTTTCACCCCCCTCGCCCTGATCATCTTTCATCGACATCTCCAGTGACCATATGGTCATCGCAGCGTCCCCATACACCAATCAAGACAGATCAAAAGGAGCTGTTCTCAATGCCTCTTCATATACACCCCTCAATACTCAAGTAGCGAGCTCAAACCTGCATCTAATTTCCCCGCCCACCTCAACCTGCCATCAACCCCCACTGATCCAAGTTTGCCTCGCGGCGCCTCATGTCCAGCCGCCGCACAGAGCTCGCCGTACACGTCCCCGGTGACTCAGTATTCGTGCACTGCTTATCGAGCCTCATGTGTGGGGCGCTGGCCATCGTGATCACTAACAAATCCGGCTACATCACAGCTATCACAAGTTGTCAGCCATCCTTTCACAGGCTCCTCTCCTTCCGTCACATAAGGAGTAGGACTCCCTCACCCACAATCACGAGCACACTCAGTCGACTTTGCGGCGTGCACCCCGCGTATGCTGCATGGGGCCAAGGCCCACGCGTCGTAATCGTTACCCCGCTACTGACCTTGTGCTTGAGGATCTATAATATGCTATCAATAAAATCCTTGTCACCGAGTTTCGCGGTATGAAGTCCTGTCACTTGGTCATCTTGTGCGCATATATAAAGCGCTAATAGGCTCCCCAACCATCAACACAGAGAAATACAAGAAAGGCAACCACTGGGCGCCCTGTCACTCAGTGTTCACGCCATATGGCCTATGTGAAATCACGGTGTCGGTGATGTCGCTAATTCAGGGTTTCAAGATTCCGTGTCGGGCCTATTCTAGCCTTTCTACTCTATAGCTGTCAATGTGTACTGTCGTCATCGCATGGTACGATCATTGGATGCCACCGCGATGCAATCAACATCGGCATGATCAAACACTTTCGAAAGCTTGATGGATCCGCCACTCAGTACCGCTGATTCAATACTCGACGGTCCATCTGCCCTTCGGATTACGTCGCCCGAGACTTGAGTCGCGCATTCTCAGTCTCGTTTTGCGCGCCAGTCTGTCGGGCTACTCTATCTATGTATTCCGACGATCCTTACTCTAACTTGGTTTTTCTTCAACATTAATGACGTCGCCATCTGCCCTCTAATGACAACTTCTTGTCTTTGAAAGTGAAAGGACTGGCTCAATTCGAACACGAAACTCATCATATCAACCTTACGCGAAACCCCATCCATTCACTGCGATCGAAGTGTGGGACCAATGTTTCAATGTTTCAATGTCCTTCTTTCCGCCCACCCCACAATACTGTATCGGAGGCAAATACCATTCGGGTTCGGATTCTATCGCCCGAGTCGCAGTACATTCTAGTTTTACCCGCATCGGTCTGTCGGGCTATGGATAATGATATTCCGGTCCAGCATGCAGATTGTGGTGGTTGGTCTATCTTCGGCGTTTCTCTCCACTTGTAATGATTCAATGACAACTGGCTGTCTTTGAAATCGCAAGGTCGCTCGATCTAAACATGCACTGGTTGAACTGCGAAGCGAAACCCACCCCACGATACATGGTCTTGACTCTTCAATGTTCATTTTGCCTTTCATATATGCTAACCGCTCTTCAGTCTCGTCCCATCTCTCGATGCATTGATGCGGCAAATCATCAATGCTGAACGTTCTACGCCGCCGCCGCCCACAGTTTCTAAATTTTGAATCTGATCCCGGACGTGGGGGTGGGGAGATCTTCGTGTCTTCCACGGAACCGCGATCTATGGTCTGTATGTATGTGAACGCCGATGTTTAGGTTGTTCACCAGTTCTGCCATCGAACGGCTATTTCTCTGGATCCCGGTGTCTATGACAATACCAGCATTGGCCGTTACAACCGAGGTTATGCCAGGCGCGGACGCACGTCAATGTACTTCCAGAGTGTCTCGGCATATTTCTGCGCATACTATAATGCCCACGCGCTATCGGAAGCATCGCCCGAGTCGCGTTTGTCCTGTGTTTTCAACCGGGAAATGCCTGGGGCCCTGGATATCGTATCTCCAGGCGGGTGAGTGGTATCTATGTGGATAACCTCCACCTGCAAGTACATGTGGAAAGCGCAATCATCCATGAGCCACCGCACTCGATCATGATTGATATTGTTCGCGTCGCTGAGTCTTGAATGTGATTTGCGAAATCCCCACGCCAGAACGACCAAGAAACGATACTGGGGATTCGGAGATGAAGTATCTTCGTGCCTCAAGTTCCATGGAATCGGCGGCCGTTCATAGCACTCTGGACTAGTCTGCGGTGGTCTTCTGGGGCTCACGCACCACGCACCTGCACACCGGTGTGGATCCTTGTGGATCCTACGCATATCGTAACTAGTATTGAGGCGCGGCATAATATCGGTATTTGATGCTCGGTGTATTGATTAATGACAATAACGCCTGGTGACATCACCCCCATCACCTCGTTCATCCTTCATCTCCGGGCGGCAGAGTGGCGCACACGAGCTACATTATAATATTATATTGCTTCATTACATCACGTCTACACATCGCATCTACTGTACATAAGAATCACAATCACATCTCGCTTGTGCGTCCGTCGTCAAGAAATAGGCATTCAGCCATGGAGTACCGTAAACCTATCCCTGCGTTGAAAGAACGGCTGTTCCTCGCCGGTATCCATCCACCCCCGGCATCTTAATTGCAATCCCCCATCCTTTGTGGCGTTCACCGTTCACTATTCAGATGACACGGACGTACTATGCAGTGTGTGGCCAGCTGAGATGATCTTACAGCAATCTTAGAGATCATACGGGTATCACCGTAAATCTGGTAGTGGATCTCCATCCATCATTTTCCCCTTGGATTGTTTTGTTTTCATCTGTGGCCAATGAGAGACCGGAAAAGGATGCGTGCGACGTACCTTGGGGTGAAGCGGATTGCGGTACCATAGTATCTTTTCAGGTGTCAGTAGAACCACAGTCTAGATTGACCTGACTCAGCGGACTGATATCCTAGGAAACGCTCGTTGGCTTCAAGGACGGCGTGTTTACTTTCCTCTCTGTATGGAGTTGAGATAGATGGGAGCGATTGTTCCCTTTTGGTATCCATATACGAACGGCACACCATTTTAGGCCGCCTTGCATCCACTGCCCAGTATCACTGCAGTGGTCGGCCTTGGTTATCTTGACATCATGAAGAAGATGATCAACCACTGAGGCCATGACAGGGGAAAACGGCGACCTCGGAGTGACATTGACGCTGTCTATTTGCAAAGGAGAGCTACTAGGATATATGTGGCGGAAGATGGAAGATTCGAAAGGTTCTGTTGCGACTGGAATGTCACGACGATTGGCACCGGAAGTGTTAACTCGATGTGGATTTAACTTTCGCCAAGGACCGAGCAGTAGCTGCTTACTACTAGTAAAGATTAATGAATGAATGAACGTTTAAACGTCCACCGAGGGGAAGCGAAGATTTGGTCTCGGGGATTAATGGGGTATGTAATGTGGGTTCATGGCGCCCGCGTTTGACGAGTACGAACAGTTTGCGAACAGCAATTACACTTATCCATGTGTGATAAGTAGATAAAGCCGAGTACGGATGGCAGTACGAATGGGACCATGTCCTCTAAGAGTAAGGACAGGTAAAAATGCAAGGGGAAGGGGGGGCGGCAAACGAAGAGGACGAATATCCTGATCTAAGAACAGATGAGAAGACAAGGTATGCCAAGCAATAGAACATGAGAGCATCAACAAGAGATCAAGAAATTCGAACGTCACAGCTTGGGGGCGAGCTAATCCCTCAGAGTTTTCCTTCTCTGTCACGTCCGTCTGTCCTCCACCAACCAGCCGGTCAGACCGCTTCTGGGCTATCCTCACAGCATAGCTGAAGGACGGTCACAAATACGAGTTGGTCTCGTCCCGGAGCGTCACTCCCGCACGCAACTAGTTTTGGCAAGTCCCTGAGAGGCGAGGAAGCCTGGAATAGAACGGACTTGAGCTGGCTACTAAAATCTAAACTTACTTGAATTGTAAAACACCAGTTTATCCTCAGGAACAGAGTGCGACGCATTGCGGCAATTGCCTCGCGCGCTTCGGTGGTAGTAGTCTGTAGTAGTACGCGATCGGATGAAGTTGGTGGTGATCGGCTAGCCTCCAACGTCGGAATTCGGAAGCAACCATGACGACGAACTATTCGAGACTAGAAACCGCTACCCGTTTCTCCGTGTCAATGAGGACATTGAGACGCTATTTCTACTTATGATCCCGAAAGGCATTTACGCGCAAGAAGTAAAGAGGGAATCGCCTGACCCGGCCAAAATCACTGATCGACATCATCAGAATGCGGAGAGTTTTCGGCTTCTTTAGAACTGTAAAAAGTTTTTATTCACGGTCCGTATCTTATAGAACTTCTCCTTGATTGCTCATGTTGGGTTGGATTTGAGTGGTCGACACCCTACAGGAATTGTCAATTGTCGTCTGCCATGAAACCTGGTTTGACTTCCAATATCATCAGCGTTCCTTGGACGTACAAGCACTTTGGCAACTGGCTAGCTGCTTGGATCTGTCCGTGCGTGTGACAACGAGTATGGTCAATGAAGTCAACCGGGCTGGGAAAATCGAGACTGACAAACTGCACATTCTCGGAGTCTGTGTATGTGACAACGAACATGGTCGATGAAGTCAACCAGGCTGGGAAGATCAAGACTGACAAATTGCACATTCTCGGAGTCTGTGTGTGTGACAACGAGCATGGTCGATGAAATCAACCTGGCTGAAAAGAATATGCGCTTTGACCAGTTTACCGATTCACTCTGTGAGCATGCGTTGTTTGGAATCCACTGCCCAAGTCTCTGTACCCTTTCCGTCAAACCTTTGGACCTCCCGCATTTTGCGGCCATCCGAAGGCGTAACCAGGATCAAGCTTATGCGATTGGGATATGGCATATTCGAGAATACAATCCGAATAACCGCTGGCCTCGAGTGTTCTGAACATCAGGATATATGATGAGGATTGTACAAGCTCGACTCGTAGGTCGAGGGGTAGTATTTTGGCGCTTTCGTTCCTTCACCTTATCAGCCTACACCCGTACTAGTGGTATCAGTAACGGCTTCTAGGCATCTTTACTGGTCACTGCATGTCTCGAAAACTTCTTCGGTTGTCTCTCTCCGCCTTTGCACCCACTTATTTTGTGTCAAGGCTGCTACAGTCAAGTCCTCCGTGCTCGGGATGTCGGATGGAAACTCTGGTCAAGACAGTGGGGGAAGACCATTACTCTTTTATTCTTTCACTAAGTCTATGTCCTACTACCCCCATTCTTATCAGACTCTTGAAATTCGACAAATCATGATCAAAAGAGTACTTTCGGTCTAATCAGGTGTCCCGAGCAATACATTGCAGACACAAGCCGTTTCCGGAAGAGACAATACTGTGGTCATTTAGAAAGTCGCCCAGACCTGCTCCAGCATTCAGAAAAGTCGTTGGATCGCAAATCAATGTATCGCCGTAGGGAAGCAGCCTTTTTTTCCAGAATAATCCAGTTTCAGCCCTTGGAAGCGGAATGTTCTACAATCATTTATTCCAATCGCTCGAAAGGATCCTCATTTGGGTTCTCCTCGGCTGACAGTAAGGTTGGAGGAACTTTCGGGATGAGTTGCAACTTGAATTCTGCACTCTTCGCTCAGCGTGCCTTACTTCTGGATGCCAATGGTCTATTCTCTGGTTCCAATGTTCCAGTTCCTTGTTCATATAAGGTGCATAATACATGATGTTGGGTTGTTCGTAGTACAATATGATAATGAATAATGATAATGATGGGAGACCATGCAATGCGGATATGATGATGATGGTATGCGGAAGAAAAAAAAATGCCAATGTCGAATGTGAAGAATGCAAGTGTTGAGTAGAAGGTAGCTCAAGCCAGGTCAAGAAGAAATGGAAAATCTCGAAGAGTTGTGGGTTATGAGTCCTCCTCCTCACCGAGCACGGTGTCAATGCTAGAACCGGTCCCGATGGCGATGGCTGCGAGCAAAACCATCCATGCAACATCTATGACCTCCCAAAGACCGTCATCGAAGATGCCCAGGGCACAAGTGTTCTGCCACAGCCCGTGGACGAGGACTGCATGCTGGAGAAGCACCTGCGTGGTGTAGGTACTCGCAATCCGGTAAACATAAGAAGAAACGTTCTTCCTATGCTGCGCATATGAGGAAGTGGAAATGAGAGGGGAGGTTGGAGGTGTTGGCAGCAAGCCGGCGAGGAGGGTCTCGGCATCTTTGGTATAGAGGAAAGCGGAAAGGCGGGCATAGGTCGCGGGGCTGGGAATGCAGAGAGCCCGTACAGGAATCTTGAAAGGGGTGCCAGGTGCAACACCGCGTTCGCTAGCGGGGGAGGGTGCAAACGGGGGTAGGCGAGCGCAGTAGGCGGCGAGATAGGTAGAATGAGCCGGGTAGAGAGTGACCTTGCGCTTCATGGCGGGTCTTGACGATGCGGAGGAGAGTGGAGGGCCAAAGACCGCAAGCATGTGGGTGGGGTTGACCGGTGAGAATCCATTGATCGCCTGAAGTCGCACTTCGATTTCTGATTGAAGTTGTTCCGGTACATGTTCAGGGCGTACGCAGGTAAGAGATTGGAAAGAGCTGGGGAAATATTAGAATAGGGGCAGAAAGAGAGGCAATTCAAGCTTACCCTAAACCAAAGGCCTGAAGGCCATCGCGAATGAACTGAGGACTGGCATCCTTGAAGTCGGACGCTGCAGCCATAAGAGCCTGGCGTGAAACCTCACGGAAATCGGGGCGACCGAGTTCCTTGGGAAGGACTACGGGGACAGTGCGGGACGAAGATGATGGTGTAATATCTGCCATTTCGACATCGGGGGTTGGGATGCTGAGCACCTTGAATTTGAGCCCCCTGATAGGCTGCTTCTGTTTGCAAGAGCGACGAGCTGCTTGTGTAGCTGCATACTTGCTGGAATTGGCAGGGGAATTGGCACGAGCACGGCGGGTGGTAAGGAGGCGAGATGCGAAGGACTTTGGGAGAACGGAGGGAGGAGTGCTCTCGGCGTTGGTGATAGTGTGCTTGAAAAAGTTGGACTGGAGGACCATTGTGGCGTTGGTGGCGAGGTAAGTCTGGGGCAGTTGACGAGTAAATTCATCGCTACTTATACCATTACCCAATTGAATTCATTTTCATACCCTATTTGAGTAGTTTTACCAAATAGAGGTAAATACAGCGTTAAAGACTTGCCATTAAAGGCAATAAATAGTCACCAATCAACCGATTGGTGACAACAATAAAAAAGAACAAGAAATCCTGAATACGCGTAGAACAACGAGTACTCCGTCCTCTCCTTTAAAGGTAGGAACAAATCCAGCTCGTTTGAATTTGAGCCGCCGGACACTGGGAAATCGACGCACCCCCCGATGATGCTGATAATTGTTCGAGTCCGACGATGCGTGCCACTCGTGAATCGTAAACGCTATATTGGCAACCCTGGGTGTATAAATTGAGGGCGAGATTATTTAGTAAGCCATGCTTGTAAGAGTTGAACTTGCAGTTGAGGACACAAGTCTCGCACAGCGCGCTGTATATGATCACGACACTATTTTGCTCGCTTTATATTTCTGATCTATGTGATTGTTAGGTATCTTTGGGTACTGCCTTGTGCTTGCGCGACCTATCGGAAAGTCTGTGGCGTGACCGACCAATTAAGGCAAGAAGGATTGAATGCCAAGGATATCAATCCTATCAAATTGAATTCCTCAAGAACATGATACGTTTCCCTACGCCCACTCCAGGAGCATGCTGCCAACTTGGTAAAAATTGGTATTGATTCCTGATAGAGCAATACTTTTTAATTACGTCACAGTCGAGCGACATTGCCACAAAGCACCAGTTCACATTTTCCATCATCGCTACCACCACAACTTTTACCCAGAATGGTTCTTCACCTGCCCCGTATCCATTTACCTACCACGCACCTACCTCGTATGTCAAGTACGGAAAAGGTACAACTTCACCGCTGCGTACCAGTTCTCACTTTTCTTCTAAGTAGCGCAATTCAATAAGTTACGCTCGATCGGTGCTTTCCCTAGTACGGCCACATCAGTGACTGCACTTCCGACTCTATATATTCCCTCGACTTGGACTGAGCATATGCTTCCAGAGCGCAAATACGGAACGGGAGGCTCTGAGCCTGGCGACACTTGTCGTCGGAGCAGCCATGACATATTGACCGAGTAATAGGTCCTCCTCCTGCTCCTAACAACATCAATTCCTGCAACGGGATCCTCGAAATGAACTTTATTTTATACATACACCCTTCCTATGTACTCGGACTTGAACAATTATTGAGTTATATATATTCGGCCGTCGTCCAGTTTGGCCGTGTGGATTGACGCCTTGCGTTTACCAGTCACCTCCGTCGTTCAGGGCGCGATTGAAGACGCACGTACTGGTGCACTGCCCGAGGTCGCGACACTTCAAGCTCAAGCACAACCGTCCTCGATGTAGCGCTCTTCCTGACTGCCTCGTTTATATGCCTCTATACACCCGATGCGGTGCACCAAGTCACGACGCCACAGTACAATCACACTTGTCCGTTTCCGCATCAACATGGTACAACTGCTTAATATCAGCCTTCTCCCCGATAGTTGAAGCTCCACATTCCATATAACAAATAATACACACAGGATATCGAATGCCAAGGTATCAATCATATCCACATCCAAATGCCCAACGGAATGGTATGCCACTTACGCCCCCCAACAGCACACCAACAGACAACGAGCGGCCCTTCTTTCTCACCACCGGGACCTCTCCCTCTCCCTCCTGTGAATCAACGACCTTCCACACAGCCTCCTCCAACTCCATACAGTACTTCTCCCAGAGCGCGTGCACGCCCGCCCCGACGAGCTCCTCAAACACCGCGTCGCGGTACGGGCTTTGTTTGAGGCACGCGTTGAGTTTTTTGATCGTTCCGGGGCCGTACTGCGCGGGCTTCTCGAGCCACGCGAGGAAAAAGGCAGTGGTTTCGTAGCCTGCGTCCCAGGAGCGTGAGGGAGAGGGCACAGGTGGGTGAGATGGGTTGGGCCAGTGAGGGGGCGCGAGGGAGGCGTTGAGGCGAACGTAGTCTGTGGTGTGATTAGGTACTTTATTCATTAAGACTGTGACCATGAACGCACCAGCGATACCCTCGATCAAGCCGCCGTTACACGTCTGGCCCGCATCGTATTGGAAGCAATGTCCCGCCTCGTGTGTGAGCACGCCCTTTATCTCATCATGTGCGCGAGTTCTCGTTTGCTCAATATATTTGAGGGAGTAGTGGATCTCCTTGTGGTGCTTATTCCCCATCGTGTGTGCGACGCCAGGCATGGATTGCAGGATCAGAGTGACTGTCTGGACACTATAGACGGTGAGTCTCAGTTTTCGCTTTATTCAGACCTGGGACTGACTTTTTAGGTGCAGTATCAGGCGTATAAAGCCACTCGAATGAAGCAATACATGCGTCGCGGAGTGCGGAGAGGGGAACGACGGCATTGAGGAAGACTGGGCCTACTCCTAACAACAAGAACACTGGATTCCTGCAACGGGATCATAACTCAAAATGAACTTTATTTTATGCATACACCCTTCCTCTCACCTGTTCCACAATAAGTATCCAGTTGCTCACAATAATCCAAGGAGAATCAACCAACGTCCCCTCTGTTGTGTTACTATTTGTGGTAACTGTGGTGTATAGGTCAAGTCTAACTGTACTTCCGCTGTGGGCGGTGGAAGTGGCAAATCCGCGACGCGTTCTGGTAGCGGACAACTGCGATATTCCCCTGGGCCCTGTCGGTATAGGAGAAAGATGGACCCCTATGATATACTTTTGAACAGGTCGCCTGCAGTGGTTGGTCAGGGTGTTCAGCTCCACGCTTCCACCAACCCGATTGTCACTGCATTAGCTCACCTGAATCTCCGTTTCTTCGTCTGATTGCCTTGGCATTGCCAGAGCTACTCTAAACCCTAAGCCGAATTGTCTCAAGTGCAAGCGTCCTTTTGTTACCCAAACTTTGATGACTTGGTTGAAAGTATTTACGATGAATAATCTCTGAATGGCAGCACTGCAGTGAAACCTTCTGATATTAGTGACGGACCACGGTCAAAGCAGTGGCTTTGTGGGATGATTCAAAATAATTACTGGTGAACAGGAAGAACCACTTACTCTTTATCAGCCGGTACACCAAGAATCCGATGGCCAATTCGCCATCTTTTGAATTTGTCACTGTTTATACTAGAAATCAGGCTACGCTCAGACTTCACGGCACCCTCCACACTGGCCCTTATCCACAATGAACAGGCAGTTGTCAACCTCTGAGCCAGTCTCAGACAGCTATTACATGTCGAGCGAAGAGCTGTATGTCTTTTCGCCAACAACAAATCTGATTCAGTACGTCGTCATGATCATTTACTTTGAAAGTTTTCATACCAACATGCTGTTTTAGCTCTCTGCAACAAGCTATAACCTCACACTCCCTCAAGCAGAATGGCATCATCATGCAAATGAACTCATTTGATGTTCCATTTTGCGACGACCCAGTCTTAATCCCTGACCTGAAACTGAAAATCAAGGCAGATCTAAGCCATGTAACAACCTCTTTCCCCCCCTGCAATTTCTGGAAAGTCTTTGCTCCCAGTCACACTTTCTCTGATGTGGCAATGCAAACATTTATGGGCTCTATCGATCATCTACTGGCACCTGTCTCTGAACTTCAATTGCGAACAGCTGGAAAACAAATCCCCAATGAAACCAAGCATGAGAGGTGTATGCTGCCAGTTGGGCTTATGAATGAAGAAACAGCGGCTCTCTACCTTAATGACATTGTTATAGCATTTTATCACAAGCTTCGAAACAGCAACATTGGCAATCGTCCGCCCTCACCACCCATTGGCTACTGGTCTGGAGAGAAACATAATAAACTCCTTGGTGTGGGTCCCTTTAGGTCCAAACCAGATCTGATGCTGCTACCTCTCCAGGACGGATACAAGATACCAGCAGATGCAGTTGTCTGGCCGGACGTCTTATCTGTAGGCGAGATGACCAGCTCGGATAACAATACACCCAGTCTTATGAACCAAACCACTTCCAAATCTTTTTTGATGCTTTTCACTCAAGGAGACAGGGGTCATGTCATATCTTTTTTGGTCAATGCCATTGGGTTTAGCGTCAAGATTTTTGACCGTGAAGGAATCATAGAGTTTGGCCCCATGTACTACCATTTGCACACGGAGGAGTTCCTTCTCCTGATTTTGAAGTTATCCTATGATAATGAGAGTATGGACGCAACAATGACTCGCCTTCCGTATCTGCACAATATTGTGAGTTATTTGTCTGGTCCAGGACTTAACTAATCAAATAATCAGCCCAGAAATCCTGAAAATCTTTTTATGCCGCACAACCTACCTGTGTTTCATTATAGAAAGACCAAAGACAATCATTCAGGATTGATTATGTCGGTCCACAGGGTCTCAAATGCACCAACTCTGGCAAAATTGCCCTCACAGTCTTTCCCTATGTCAACTCCACCTGTATTGTCTCTTCAGTCTGCCTCTTTTTCACCCCTGGCTTCTAACCTCATTTGTAACATCAAGTCCATCAAGTGCGAAAACGAAGTCTACACAGTTATCAGGGAAATATTCTGTTCACAAAGTCTTACTGGTCGGGCAACCCGTGTTTGGAAGGCACTTGATTCCAAGAATAATCTCGTAATTGTCAAGGAGTCGTGGATTCTTGCAGGGCAGAAGCAAACCGAGTTCAATTTTCTCCAGGGTCTAGATGCCCCCCAAATCCCTAAAATTCACACTTCGATACGGGTAGGCCTTTCAACCGCCAAAATTCGAAACATCTTGGCTCCCGACTTACCCGACAAAGTCTCAAAACACAGAGAGAAGTGTCGCATTATTGAAACACCAGTTTGTGTTCCCTTAATGAGTGTTCGGAGCCATTTGGAACTGTTAGGTGTATTTCTTGATTTTGTCAAAGGTATGGAAGTTTTTCTATTTGTCTGTTCAAACTTGGCTGAATATATTTCACAGCAATACAGTACTTGAGAGATAATAATCGCATGCATTGCGATATTTCGGCTTCAAATCTTATGTTATATGTTCGGCACTTTGAGGCAGAGGAGCCTTTGAACGAGGCTATTTGTATCTTGTCCAAAGCAGGCTGTCGGCGTGGTATTGTGGTTGACTATGATTATGCATCTTTCATTGTCAATCCACAAGACCCAAATCCAAAGATCGCAGATCCCCTTTTGATGAACCCCGCTCCTGGTCAACCCAACTCTCAAAACGGCTCCAAGCACCCTGATGTTGGAGTCAGAGCAGTCAGTCATATTATATATGTCTACAATTTATAGAAACTGATTAGTTTTGTATAGGGCACAGCTCCATTCATGGCTATTCCTCTGTTACTGGACCCTACTGCCCGCCACTGCGTAGCATTTGACTTGGAATCCTTGGTTTATGTTTTTATCTACTTTGTTGTGCAGGTGAAAGGCTTGACAACAGAAGGGGCAGTACGGAGGGGAGCTCTTCCTACCTTCATAGCCAAGTGGTTCTCGCGGTCCATGGCATTAGAGACACTGGGCGAAATCAAAACGGCGGAATTTCATGCCTATCTCGAGAAAACATTGAAACAAGTTACAACACCATTTTCCTCCCTTGTACCAACCATCCGAAGCCTCTGGACAGCATTGTATCCTGACCATGACCCCAACACGCCACCTCGAGATTGTTGTGAAGAATTCATTGCTATTTTGGAGAGAGCCATAATTGCGGAAGGATCATCTGAATCCGGACCGCAAGCTGCAGCATCCCCAACGACGTCTTCTACGTCGATGGGTGATCATGCAGAAGAACCGGCATCCAAGAAACGAAAGCTTGGCAACCACGTCATCAAAGAAACAAAAGCTTCCAGCGGATTCATCTAGGGACATTATATCTTCTTTCATAACACTGGTCTTATGCGCACACCCATGATCAATATTATTTCTAGTTTGTACTATGCTGGTTCCTTAATGCATTTCTATGATAGCCTTTCCTTTCCTCTCACTCGTTACATCTACTGGCGCGCTCCTGTTTGATGCATGTTGGATTCATGAACGCTCATCATCTTGGGCCCAACTCCTACGTGTTTCCACCGTCCTCGGTACCTCGTATGTCAAGTACGGAGCAGCTGCAAGGTACAACTTCACCGCTGCGTACCAGTTCTCACTTTTCTTCTTCTGCAGGCCAAGGTAGATAAATTACGCTCGATTGGTGCTTGACTGCACTTCCGACTCTATATATTCCCTCGACTTGGACTGAGCATATGCTTCCAGATCGCAAATACGGAACGGGAGGCTCTGAGTCTGGCGACAGTTGTCGTCGGAGCAGCCGAAGCGGGAGTTGACTCCCCGATATTTGAAGCTCCACATTCCATATAACAAATAATACACACATGATATCGAATGCCAAGGTATCAATCATCCAATCCAAATGCCCAAGAAACCGAATGGTATGCCACTTACGCCCATCCCAACAGCGCACCAACAGACAACGAGCGGCCCTTCTTCCTCACCACCGGGACCTCTCCCTCCCCCTCCTTTGAATCAACGACCTCCCACACAGCCTCCTCCAACTCCGTACAGTACTTCTCCCAGAGCGCGTGCACGCCCGCCCCGAGGAGCTCCTCGAACACCGCGTCGCGGTACGGGCTTTGTTCAAGGCACGCGTTGAGCTTTTTGATCGTGCCGGGGCCGTACTGCGCGGGCTTCTCGAGCCACGCGAGGAAGTAGGCGGTGGTTTCGTAGCCTGCGTCCCAGGAGCGTGAGGGAGAGGGCACAGGTGGGTGAGATGGGTTGGGCCAGTGAGGGGGCGCGAGGGAGGCGTTGAGGCGAACGTAGTCTGTGGTGTGATTAGGTACTTTATTCATTAAGACTGTGACCATGAACGCACCAGCGATACCCTCGATCAAGCCGCCGTTACACGTCTGGCCCGCATCGTATTGGAAGCAATGTACCGCCTCGTGTGTGAGCACGCCCTTTATCTCATCACGTGCGCGAGTTCGCGTTTGCTCGATATATTCGAGGGAGTAGTGGATCTCCTTGTGGTGCTTATTCCCCGTTGTGTGTGCGACGCCAGGCATGGATCGCAGGATTAGAGTGACTGTCTGGACACTATAGACGGTGAGTCTTAGTTTTCGCTTTACTCAGACTTGGGACTGACTTTTTAGGTGCGGTATCAGGCGTATAAAGCCATTCGAATGAAGCAATACATGCATCGCGGAGTGCGGAGAGGGGAACGACTGCATTGAGGAAGATGCGGGCACCGGGGTGGCTGAGATCGTCTATCCTTAGACTAAGCTTAGGGATTGGCCACGGGGTTGGCTGAGGAGGGATGGGAGGCATGTGGCAGAGAGGAGGAGGAGAGACGCCGCCATCCTGATGTGGTCGATGTCCTCGATTTTTGGCGGGCGCTTTCTCAGTTTGGCAAGTGACGCCCTCACGTGATCAATTTCGCCGATGGTATCAAAATAGGGGCAACTACAAATACAGGTATTCCGTTTACTATGTACTAGAGAGGGTATTATTTTCGGTGGGTTTACAATATAGATAGCAGGTATCGATAACCAAGATCTGTGAAACGTATGAGCAAGTGCCAGATCGTTAATCAGAGGCGACTTACAAACGGTCAATGGCCCAAGTGTCGTATCCCAGCCGCCGCCTCGACCCTCAACACCTCTGCTCTTAGCGCATCTCGACCCTCTTCCAGCCACTGACAAAACTCCACAGCCCTGAAGAGTACCCCGCTCTTTCCCTTTGTCTGCCCCTTTCCTCTCATCCCGCTGCCTTTTGGACGACCCCTCGTGGGCATCCCGATCCCATGCTTCGACCCTGCCGGCGCAAGCAACGAGATGAGCTGTGCATACCCATCTCGGATAGCGTTTCGCCGCTTTTGCTCAGACATGATGTGATTCAGCCGTTTCTGTGGTGTGGATAGGAGAGGCTTGGTGCCGCGCGAAGGCTTATCTCTCTCCTCTGCATCATTGGTGGGTGACGCGGGATCTGAGGGTGAGCTCGTGGTGCGTGATTCGCTCCCACCACGGGCATGGTAGTCGACGCGGATTTCGCTAGGCCGGGCAGCGTGGATGGTAGCGCGTGACACGGCAGAACGGACGTTGCGGTGGGAAGATGTGGATGGCTCGGGGCTAGTGTTTAAATGTGGGTTCGAGTATGGTGCCAGGGTATTGTTATGTGTATAGTCTGAGAAGCTGAGGGGCTCCTGGGCGCCGAGATCCCAGTCAAGTCCACCAAAGTTGTCTAGAAACACCTGGAGATCGAGTGTCTCGTCCGGGGAAAAGAGATCTGCTGAGGATGGCAAGGGCGGTGGGTTTGGAAATAGATTTGATAGGGCTGGGTCAAAGGTAAAGTTGTCAAAGTCAGAAAAGGGGGCCGGGGGTGAGAGGTTGGACATGGTGGTATACGATGGGAGGGAATTGGATTCCGGGTAGGGGAATAGCCGGTTTTGGTTAGGTAAGCAGGGGGGCCGACTGCGGGTTCGGCGGTGTGCGCCCGTTGCTCCTGAAATGTCGGCGCTGAACGCATCGGACTCGCCGGCGCAGGATTCGCCTGGCGCCATCGATACACAACAGCTTCAGCAGCAGCTTCACGCTCAGCAGCAGCACCAAGATCTCATTCAACAGCCCCAATCTCAACCTCAAGCCGAGAACCCCCGTAAACGTCCGTTTCTGTATCTATCCCTCGCCGAGAGCCCGGGGACTGATCCTGACCCCTAGCAAAGACTCCTTCCGTCCGTAGAGCATGCGTTGCTTGCCACACCGGCAAGACAAGATGCAGCGAGCACCTCCCTTGTCAGGTAATCAAAATCATATTTTCCTTCATTAATGTCCTCAACATCCACAGAGTTGCATAAAGCGCGGCCTCGCACAGACCTGCGCCTACCCCGATCCCGACACTGATCACAACCACCACCCACCAGGCATGCCCCACGCTCACCTCCATGACTTTGCCATCACCACAGCGCCGCCCCCAGACCCCTCTGCCCCTTCCTCCTCCTCTAGTACAACCGCTGCAACCTCCTTCGCCCCACCCCCTCTGTACGCCACCATCCAGGGAACGACTACCCTCGCCCACCAGCAGTACTATGACTACAACGGCGGGTACACAGGCGCATCGACGTCGACCTTTAGACCCAATAAGCGCCCGAGGAACCTGACAGAGGAGGAGACCGCCGCCATCACAAGGAATTTCACCCGGGGCGACTTTTATATCGGCAATAATGCCCCGGTAAGGATCGACACGCGCTTGCCGGTTAGGCTTACGCTCGGAGAAGGGGATCAGGTGCATTTCACCATTGGGGAAACGATGTGAGGTGCTGCCCAACTTGATTCCTTCGTTCCCCCTCGTGTATCTAAGTAGTGCACTGTATATCTGCTGCCTGTCTCTATATTTTTCTCCCTATGTAGCTCTTCTCGACGTTCTATCTGATCGTGTACTACCAGCTACTAGCCCTTGGACAAATCTTTTTGATCCTCTAGTTACCCTTGTTATCCTACATCGTCTATCTCATTACTAAATCGAGTACTTTCGCTTTTTATGTGCTGTCAAGCACTGCGATGAGAATAGGCTCATAGTTGGTCTGAACTTGTCGTGGATTTTTATATTACTGTTAGATACATGACTGAAGGCTGAGCGCTGAACGTTGAACCGCCACTCATTTCCGCCCTTGTCGCCACCTGAGAACCGCCACTCATTTCCGCCCCCACAGAAGAACACCGACTGATAGCCGGACTGTACCAACACCCCTTCATCCAAACATATCCTCCTCCCTTCCCTGCAACCATCAACAAGCCTCTTCACACCCTTCAAACACTCAAATGGACTCTGACTTGCTCCGCCTCTGGCAGCTCATACACGAGCTCAGCGACCAGCTCTCGCTTAACCAGAAATTCACCGCAACGCTGCAGGCCCAGGCAGGGTCGCTCAAGGTGCGTTGGGCGCCTTGTCGTTCTGTTCTTTTATCATGTAGTTCTAACCTTTGATGCTGAATAGACGCAAGCTGCGAATGCGGGATCGGGATTCGCGCTACGGAGGTTCAATACGGATATTTCAAAAGGTGCGTAGGGTGTTTATGCTACTCGTTCACGCGGTCCTCATCAATGTGGTTAATCAGAAACGTTCGAATCCGAATTGGAGCGTATCAACGCGCAGACGGTTATTGAGAACCAAACACTGCTCCATGAAAATAAGCAGCTCAGCCTGCTCTTGAAAGAATACGAGAACACAATGGAAACTATCATGTCAAAATTCCGAAACCACGCCGTGCGTTTGCGTTTCCATCGATTTATTTCTTTCTTTGGGATAAATCAACTGACGCGCGATTTTTAAAAAAATCGTACTTTTCAGCTCGCAGCGCAACGACACGAACTCACGCTAACGCGCCACTACGAGACCCTCCTCCACACACGCGAAGCGTACTCCCAATCATCCGACCTTCTCACCTCGACGGAGATGGGCTACCTCCTGCACCGGCTCTCGCACCACCTCCGCGGGCTCATGCGTTCCCTCGCAGGCGAGCCGCCGGATCCCAAGGACCCACTATACGACGAGCACGACATGGACCTCTACCCCGAATCTCCAGCGGAGGGCGATGAGCCCGTATCGCTCTCCGAGCTCGAGGCGCTGCTTAATGCTCTGAACGTCGAAGGAGAGGAGGAAAGGCCAGATTGGGCACTTGAGAGAGAGACGGAGATTTCGAGGCTGGAGGAGGAGAATAAGTTGCTAAGAAGGATGCTAGGCATTGACGAGGAGAGTATGGCTGAGAAAGGCGTCGTGCTTGACCCTGTTCGGGATGACCCGTCGAGGTTCGCGAAGCTGGTGCCGAAGCGGATACAGGAGGGGGGCGACCCACGGATGAGGCCAGGGTACTGGGACGACCGCGAGCGTGACGTGCAGATAGGGCCGGGGCAGATGATGCATTCGCAGCACGATTTTGGGCAGGGGATGCACCAGATGTACCCCGGGCAGCGGGTGCTGGAGCTCCAGGCGTTGGACCTGCAGTCGGGGATGCGAGCGGGTGCGAGGGGCCCGGGGCAGGGGACGAAGGCGGGGATTATTGGGAGGGGAAGGGGGCGAGGCGGCGTGCCGATGATGCAGCAAACACGGGAGGTGTGGCCTACGCCGAACCAGGATGAGTTGTGGCGTGAGCATAGGCCAGTGATGGAACCCCCAAGAATGCAATAGTACCCATCTGCGTGAGTGTCCTTTTTTTATTTACATATTATCTTGTTAGTTCTGTTAGACATACCTACTGTAGATTTACTGTACCATTGTACATGATATACCCGGCCCCTGATAGCGATCTAAACGATTGGAAATTTCTTGATCCAGATTTGATATGTCAACCCTTCCACTAGAACTCTTCGACTGCATCGCAGAATTTGTCGAGGACCAGCAAACGCTGCTCGCGCTGACGCGTAGCCTGCCGTACGCACCAATCTCTGTGCACCGTCTCTTCCACTCTATCCAAATTACACACCCCGACACCGTCCCCAAGCTCTACCGTCGCATCCGTTCTGGCCTCAATGGCTTGGATGCACTCGGCAATTCCAACGCTAATACTACTTTTGACGCCTCGGGCTTGGTCCACCACCTTACTGTCGAGAGCTGGACCGTCGACGCAGATGTGCTTATCAATCTCCTCAGGCTCCTTCCAAACTTGTGGACCTTGAGCCTGTGGATTGGGCCTAGTAATTTCTCCCCAGAGCATTTAGAAGAGATGTTTAAGCCCCCGATTCCGAGCCTTGAATACTTGTCGTTGAGATTCCGGCCTTAGTGAGTAGTGTTTTGAGCTCTGAAGTGATATGTAGGTTATTGAGTGATATCCTAGTGTGAAGAAGGCTACGTACTACCAATTCCTCAAGGTTTGTATGTCCCCTACATGCCGCAGAGAACCGTACGCTAATTGAGATTGCTAGGGATCCTACTTTGACTCAACCCTCCTGGCCCTCTCCTCCTGGCCCCCGTCGCCCGCAGGCCTCCCTACGCTCTCCATCGTTCAAGATACCTTCACCCCAGACTTAAACGACCCCACCCCGCGCTTCGCACAGCCTATCGTCTTCTTCCGGCTCGATCTGCACCTCTCCCTCCTCGTACATTCCCCCGCCTCCCAAAAGTCTCTCAAAACCCTCCGCGTCCGCATCCCCGCCCGCCCCATCATCCAGCCCCTCACCGTCGCCTACCTCCACCCCACCACCCCCAACCTCGACGTCTCCCCCTCCCCACCGTCCCTCGAACTTCTGGACATAGCCACATGTGCCGTATCCGAGGCGGACGTGGAGAAGCTCCTCCTGCGCTTCACGTCCCTCCGGCACCTCGTCCTTGATGCGTGCACTATGTTGCTCCGCGGCGGATCCCCACAGGCTTCAGGCGCTGAACTGGATTGGTGGAGCGCGCTGGGGCGACGGCTGGCGCTTGCGGGTGTGAAGAGGGCGAAGGAGAGGGAGAAGGAGCTGAAGGAGTGGTATGAGGCGCGACAGAGGAGTTATATGACCTCGGAATTTTTAGAGGAGGGTGGTGAGGAACAGAGGAGGGAGGAACCGAAGAGGGTGAGACGCGGACGGAAGGGGCTGGCGACGGCTACCATTACGTTGAGGGGGGCTGCGACGTCGCCGCCTCGTGCGGAGGCCATGAGAAGGGCGTCACCACCTCGTGCGACTGCGTCTCAGGCTCAAGCGGGACCTTCTCCGCCAGGAACGCACGAGGCGGAGGAACGTGAAAACTCGTCTAATGAACTTTCTGCTTCTGAGAATGAAGAGCAGAGTGACAAGGAGCATCATCGTGATGAAAACATCAAGGTATCCCTTACTGGTACCACCACTCGTGCTGAAAAGAGACCACAAAACAAGGGCAAACGCCGCGCTGTTCCTTCGGTCCCAGCCCCAGTTCCGAGCACGCGTCAAAAGCCCCCACCCATCCCAAAGATCCATGTCATCCCCCCTCTCCCTATCCTGAACTCCCTCGCACTATTTCCCTCGCCCATTCCCAACACATCTACACCATCTAGGGGGATAAACCCCGACGTGCAGGTGCAGATCAGAGCCGAGTTCGAGCGGGGGTGGAACGATGGGCTGCGTGTCATTTGGGAGATCAGAGCAAGGATGGGGGCGTCGTTTGTGAGGAGCCATGAGGAACGAAATTTAAAGAGCAAAGGGAAGGGGAAGGAGGACGCCCCGAAGCCGAAGTTCTTTGCCTTCAAAGAGAACACTCGGCGGGCTGAGCATGGCTGGGATAGTGAGGAGGAGGAGTATGTGAAGGAGAAAGCGGGACACGAGGGGCTACAGGATGTCTTCCCCGGGATGGAGGACATTTTCTTTCGGAGTGATACTACGCCACTCGATACTGGTGGGCCTCCTACGCTGTGCCTTACTGGGTCTGATCCCGCTGCGACGGGGCATGCAGTTGGGTGTGGGCACTTTGTTGGGAGTGAGAAAGGACTGGAGAGATTATAGTATTACAGAACTTAGTAGGTAAATTATCTAGAGTTACCTAATATATTAGAGGAACCTGCTTAGAGCTCCTGCTCCCGTGTTGCTCGTCCCTGCCAAGCCGGAGTACTTCCTGAAAGTGGGGGTTGCAGATCATTGGCATGCCTTAGTCTGCCATATGTCGCCATGGATCGGAGGTATAGCATTTCGACAATACAGCGAAATCAAACGGCCAGGAATCCGAAGGCTACGAATCAGAGTATGTATGATGGGAATTCAGATACCCTTCTTGGAGAATATCAAACTCGCCTCTAATTCAAGTGAACAACGAGAACTTACCATGAAGCAGACAAATTCGTTCAGGAGAATGCAGGCGAATATTTGGAATGATTGCACTCGAAACATATCGAGAAAAATATCGAGAAATCAATTACCGCGTATACCGTGGCGTTCGTGGGTTTTGCAACGCCGGACTCGGATATTTGCTTTTTATCGTTGTTTGCATATGGAGCTGTTTAATCAGTTACCGATGACAATCATTGCCAATAAATAATATTCTACATGTGTCATAAACCCCCCTTGTCGAAAGAGGAGAGTCTGTGGCGCTGAAAGGAGGGTTCGAAACATGCAATGTCCCTTGCTTGATGGATTTATTTAACGGGGGTCCGATAAGGGAAGCTGTTACAGTGGGCAACGACATGTTAATACTGCGACGACGAGTGGTAGAATATCTGATATACGGATCAAGCTATAAAGCGGGACTGGTAAGGATCAACTGAAAGCACAAAGCCTACTCCTGGTTGTAGTCATCATCCATCTGTGATGTCACTCGAGGCCAGAGGTGAAAGAGGTTGGGATCCACCGTCGGCGTTCAAAACGCGGTCTTGACGACGCCTTCGGATGGCGGTAAAATGCAGATCAACGTAGCGCAGAGACTTGGGGCAGTGGATCCCAAACAGCGCCGGTATCCAATTCCTGTCTTCAACTATAGAGTGGAACATATCTTGCCTATGATATCCACTCACGATCCGAATAATTGCAAACACTCCGGCGAATAGCACCGTCTGTCGGTATAATCGTTCCACCCGAAGTATTGAAGACGTGAAAAAGCAGAGAAACGTTTCGCATATTCATTTGCCGGAAGGGGCCAATCTGAACAATTTCTTTTGGAGGGTGCTGCCACGGTGGTGTATCGTGAGGCCCAGGAGATTGGGAAAGTGAACAGCTTTCCAGTCGAAACGCGTAAGATCGACCTGTGAAGACAAAGACCTCTAGCGGTGAGCCGTGGAAGCTTTGTAGAAGAGATTTTATGGACGCGTCCGACAGTTAATTTAGGCAGAAATGCGTGCATTATCCACATGTCAAATATTAGAATAAGGTGGTGGACATATTCGAGGTGTATTTCAGACTAGGAAAGCAACGAGACCAGCCCCAGAATTGTGATAAAGGTTGAAATCTTAGCCCACAAATTGCAAATCTTTGGACTGAACAACATTGGGTACCAAAGGCTGATTTCACCGCTCGCCTCCATGTAGAGATTTTGAACACGATGGAATCAAATGCCCTTGTCGCCGAGTACAAATACGTTGAGGCAATTCCAGTCGGACCAGCACTTGCAATTGCGGAAAGAAAATATTTCAATGAGAAAAACTCGTCACAATATTAATCGTCGAAAAGAGTACACAAGGGGATACAGAATATAAGTATACAACGGAGAACCAAAGACTTAAGAATAAAAGGTCGAAGGTCGAAAGCGAACAGTGAAGCTATAATTGAGGATAGCAACATAACAACCTTTATCCCCATTCCTCCTCAAGCTCTCTTGCCAGAAAATCGTCTTCGTCATCGTCTTCATCATCCTCGTCATCCACATCCTCTTCTCCCATTTCAGCAATCTTTGGGAATGGTGATCCAGGTCCTGACAGCCCACCAGTTTTCCCTCCATCTACTGGCTTTGACTGGGCCGCCAAATCTTCCGCAGATATCGAGTCTTTCAAACGCGAATACCCCGTTCGGTCTGCGGCCAACTTTTTCCGCTTAGCAAGCGGCGACCGAACGATGCTGTTATCACCATTTCCAGACCCATTCACACTCCCAGCATCGGATGGTGTAACGCTCCTAAGTCGCTTCCGACTTATTCTCGGGGTGTTGGTGACACTATCCGCCGACAACGATATTGTCAGAACCCCGTGCCCAGGTGCATTGAAAGTGCCGACCTTACCTCATGTCACTGCCTGCATCCTCATCCTCTGATATGAACCCACTTTTCATCCCACTCGCATTGCTGCGCGTATCCTCATCATCGTCATCGCTCTCATTCAGAAAGGCGTCCACCTCGTTGTTGATGTCGTCCCAATTGATCGCAGCGAGTTCAAGGGATCCCGGCTCCTTGGCCTCCGGAATCACCTCCTCATCCCAATCGTCTGCATCTGGTTCAGGGTCCGACGAGATCTGATGTGAATCTGTCATAGGGCTCGAGCCACTAGGACCAACAGCATGCGGCTCCTCCAGGAGGTATGGTGTCTCATCCTGGCGTTGCCACGTCGCAATGGAGTCGGTGAACCATGCAAGCCAGACGATCTTGATGCCACCACGTTTACGTGCCATATCTACTTTCACCGTTCCTCGCTAGTGGTTGAGGCTTTAGGTTTGATAACGATGCAGCGGCGCGTGGCGGGGACTGACCTTGGCAGCAACTACGTGCGTGATGTCTGGCTTGAGCTCGGTGGAACAGCGTGCGCCGAACATATGCGCCATTTTCCATATCTCCGTCGATTCTGGACGGGTGTCAAGAGGGATGACGCTCGAAAAGAGGAGATGGACGCCCTCCAGAACCTCTGTCCGTATCCGGGGGATGATTTTCTAGAAGGGTGTCAAAGTCTGCGTTAGTTCCAGGATGTGCTAGGACGAACCGTCACGTCGTATGGGGGCTTCTCGCGTCGCTTGGGCGAGGTACCCCGAGCGCTGAATGTGTCATAGGAGTCAAAGAATCGATCGTGAACCTCCCTCAAAATCTGGAAGATTATGGTTAAGCTCTTTCATCATATCACTTCAGAAGATCAGCCATACCTTAGACACGCGGTCGAGTTCAAAATCATCATTCTTTAACAAGGCTTTCCGTTCAGGCTTTGGAGTTGTTGCCCTCTCCTCTTTAGGTGAGGCCTCCTCGGCGTGTTTCTCCTCGCTGCTGGGGTGATGGTGATGGTGGTGATGATCCTCGTGCGGAGCCTCGCCCTCCGAAAGGGCCTCTTGTTTCTTCGCCAGAGGACGTTCCTCGAGCTGGGCTTCTAGAGCTAGAGTGTTTCGTGTCACCATCGCGGTCTTTATGAGGTCACCGGTGTCGTTGTCAGGAGGGGGTGCAGGCTCTGGCACCACTAAGGGTGTAGGGACGTCTGCAGGATCAATAGGAACGTCGGGGCTTTCCAAGATCGGAACATCGGCGCTTGGGGGGTCTGATGTTTTTACAGTCGAAGCAGGTGGTGGTACTGAAGGAATAACGGGGGCTATGGGTTCCAGCTTTGGTAGGAACGTAGAATTAATATCGCCAATACCGACGAAGAAGTCGTCTGGAATGCAATTAGATCAGAGCATCCAGGACAATTGAAGTGCTCACAAGGTACGACTTTAACGAGATTCGGACTCCATTCCCAGACGTCAGCGCGGTCATCTATGATGACCACCATGGAGGTGTCACAAGGAAATAGCCTCTGCAGGCTCTTTTGAGTTAAACCTTGAGGGAACTCAGGACACGGATCAGGATCATTGCTGGGAAGAAACTCACTTCCGCTTTCATCTCGACTCAATAGACGGCCTCCAAAGATTTTGCCATCTGGGTCAATCGCAGCACAGACCTCCTCCGCATACGCGCGGGTTCCCATAGTATAAACGTGCATTTCGTACATTTTGGCCATTTCCTGTAGAAACCCTTCCCAGCCAGGCCTATGAGAAGGTCAACACTAGTTTTGAGGACAGGGTGGACATCGTCCTTACCTCGGCTTGATATAATACATACATCCATCATTCTCGATAGCCTTGTTCTTTCCTTTTCCCTTTTGAAGACGAGGAGACCCAAACAACTCGGGGCCAAGGCGGAATTTCTTGACATCCTTGAGGGCCTCCCAATTAGGATTACACTCATCATCAGAGTCAGAGGAGGTATCGTCAGAATCATCCGCAGCAGCAGCTTTGCTCGAAGAAGCCTTGCTAGCTTGCCGTGCCTCCCACACTTCGCCTTCATTGATCCATTCGCCGACAGTTGGGTCGACAGTGGCGTGGACAATGGTCTGGTCGAGGTCGACGATAAGAGAGAGTTTCCGCGCCTTGAGCAAGACTTGTGCAGTCTCGCGCTCGATGCGCTGGGCTTCTTCGAGTGACACGGTAGGCCCAAATGCGGAATGGGTCATTTGTATGGAAGCGCGAGACGCATCAGAGAAACCGGTATAGTCAGTGCTGTGGCTGGATTTAGCAAATGCAATGTGGGCGAGATTATTAACATACTTTGTCATGTCCTTTCCGCATAGGACACACAACCCGCCGAGCTGCATACCATGCTTGCACGGTTCGATAACGACAACGACGGGCCGCTCTTTCGCCCTGCGCTGCGAGATAACATCTCCTACTTTGATATTCCATTTTTCGAGAGCTCCCTCGATAGCAGAGTCCCAAGTGCCAAACCGGGTCTCTGACTGTGCGTCAGGAGAAGGAGCGAGATGAACGAAAGAATAGCCTAGGAGTCGCGTCCCTCGCTCGACGGACGAGGCGGGCTGGACATCTAAAGATATAATCTTTATGGGATAAGGAAAAGTGGGGGGAAGATAGAGTTCCGTAGGGCTGGACGCCATATCTGCTCAACCAGTCCCCGCCGTTCGTGACCGTATGGAACCAAGTCTTGTCGGAACTCGGATTTCTCCTTGATCCTGATCACTCCATCGACAACCTCCATCCCAGGGGCTTGCTGCCAGTGTCCAAGATTCTGGCATGTCCTATCATATCATCGCAATTGCACAAGAGCGGCAATAGCTAGCAATATCGGTTCCGGATTATGCCACGAGTTAACTTTTGAACCCTGATCGTTGATAATCTTTGACAAGAATTAAATGATCTCTAGTCCAACCAAGCCTATATAGTTATTACATTGTTAAAGAGAATAGGGGGTCGTAATTAATTGAAACAAATATCGCGCAGTCTCTGAGCCTCCTTTGTGCTACAAATCAGTTGGAACAACGCGACTTTGTCACAACACGTGACGCTTATTCTAGCACTCAAACTACCACCGCGCTCTCAGACTGGCACGCTCCTTGCTCTTTCCCTTCCTTAGGAACCTCTGGTATCGCCCGAACTTACCCCGACGTATACCAATTCTACGGTCGAGACAAATGCCGAAGCCCAAAGTCCAAAAATTCTATGCGGTTCAGAAAGGCCGAGAGACCGGTGTATTCTTGTTCTGGTGGGAGACTCCCTGCTATGAATAAAACTGCGTTTTCAACTTCGAGTGAAGGTCTGACTGTGAAAAACAAACCAAAGGATACCCCGGGGCCAAATACCAAAGCTTTCAGAATGCAGCAGACGCTGAAGCCTTTGTCGCTGGAACTTTGTCTTCTGCTCCTACAGCATCCTCGTCCTCAAGTACCATAACATCCGATTTGAAAAGGAAGAAACCCCCTATGCTTGAACTGGCCGATCAATCCAAATATGATGTCGTCTACAGCGATGGAGCGTGTAAAGGCAATGGCAAGCCAGGCTCGGTCGCAGGTATTGGTGTCTGGTGGGGCGAGAACGATCCACGGTAAATATCTTTTAATTTAAGCGATATGTCTTCTGAATATGCCCAGCAACATCGCTGAACGCTGTCCTGGGGATCAGACAAACAACAGAGCAGAATTAATTGTACGCCTGGCCATATTTGAAATCCGCGTCTACCTACCGATATCTTCAACAGGCGATCGTTCGCGTCCTTGAATCAACACCGAGAAACAAGAAGCCATTGCTCATCAAGACTGATTCACAATACTCTATAAAATGTACGCGTTTGTCATCTTTGAACTTTACATCACACTCCGCTTAACACAATTTAGGTTTCGCCCAGTGGCTACCAAATTGGGCGAGGAACAACTTTCGAACAGCAAATGGTGAACCCGTGAAGAACGTTGGAGTGATCAAATACATTTCTGCTCTTATAAGTGCTCGAGGACTATTGGGACAGGAAGTGCGCCTGGAATATGTTAAAGGCCACAGTGGTGACAGAGGAAACGACGGCGCCGATGCACAGGCTAACTTGGGAGCCCTGAAGCCCGTGGAGCCAGAGAGGGATTGGGAAAAGGCGGAGAAAGAGGTAACCAGAAGCGCGGAAGAAGAGCACAGCGCGAGCCTTGACAAGCCGAAACCAGTCCCTCTACAAGTGGTCGCCGATGAGCTTGCTCAACCTGGAGATCCACCTCGGAAAGTAAGGAAAGCCAACCATGATTTGTCCTTCTCTAGGTTGCCGTCTGCGTCTATTTCAACAAAGCCAACATCGGCACGCTCGCGCTCGCCCCCACATGTGATTTCTCCATCACCCCCACCTCGGATAGTTGAGGTGTCGTCGTCGCCTCCCAGGGGTACCCAACCATCCCAAGTTCGACCTGCACCCACAGCTGAACGGACAGTGCCACTCAAGGCAACAGTTTCGTCAGGATCGCGTAACGATCAAACCACCAACGGTGTAAGCGCCCAATCCTCGACACGAAAGTCACATCGGTCTGCTGAGCTTGTCAAAACACCCATTCGCCGGCACGGTGTTGGGCTATTCAGCACAACTCCACCGCCAAATGCCGGTTTCGTCAAGAAATTCTTGCCACTACCGTCTGCATCTCAGAGAGCGAGGGAGCTGGGGCTCGTACTAGCGTTACCAGAGGATGTGGTAACTCCCACCAAAGTAACGGCGATGAGCGTCAATGCAGCCGATGTTAACCTTGACGTAAGGGTACATCATTCAATTGCTGATATCCTGACTTACCTTGGGCCATACAGGATTACCTGGACTGCGTAGACGATGATGATGTCCCATTTGATGATATCTAGGACTCTGCCGCAGAAATCAGTTCAATTTCCTTTGATTTTTCTTGTATTTCCGAGCTCAAGGCTACCATATTGAGTAGTTGTTGTGTAATTCACAGGTAATGTACGTACACCAATTTCCACCGACGATGCACTCAAACCATAACATTTTCTAGAACTATCAGTATACTTGTTTGCAACGTGCATCCATTTGCTCGACGACAAATCGTTGCAACTGCAGAGGCTGTGGTTCATGATGCATGATCGTCGGACAGGTTACAGTCTGTTGTAAGTAAGGATGCCTCCGGCCTGTGCCTTGTCGGGTTGTCGACGCGGTCAAACGGCGGAATTAGATCTCTAAATGCGGCGTTAACGACTGCATGATTAGCGGACCTCGGCATGGCAAGGTAAGTTAG
>JAFLHD010008898.1:60264-72817 GCA_018856295.1 Blastosporella zonata | reverse complement strand
CAGCCCCAAGAGAACCCTGCCTAATACCACATGGCTGGCAAGGTCGATTTCGAGCTCGGTAACAATAACGGCAACGATGACCAGCTGGATTATCGACCATCGACTCCAAAAACCTCGAAGAAACAATTCCTCTGGGGATTTCTCACCGGAATCATCGCATGTGGGGTTTTGCAGCTAACCTACAACCCTGGGCGTGTCGTAGCCCGCCACAGGAATCATAGCAGACCCTCTGCAGTGGACGAAGTTCACGCTCTTGCGCCACCCTATGTGGGCTCCACCGAAGTCCACACGTATCCTCCCACACACCCCACCAACGCCAACCCGACGCTCTTCCCCAGCGACGTCGGATATCCCGGTGGCACGCCCACAGGCGCCGAGCCCGCCGTCATCCTCACCGCGCCTACCTACCCGATCCAAACAGGTGCTGCCCAGCTCGTCAGGCCCGACACACTCGGGAACAAACCATCCAAGGGGAGACATTTTGATCTTTTCAAGAAATGGGGGAATCTTTCGCCGTGGTACAGCGTTGGGCGGGGTGCGTTTGGACTGGATTCGGATCCTACCGTGCCGGAGACGTGTAGGGTTACTGGGCTGCATTTGTTACATAGACATGGCGCGAGATACCCGACACGGTGGTGTGAGTTGTGCTAACCTCCTTGTCCGTGTTCTGGGGCCATAATTGTTTGCAGCTTCTTATGGTGGCCCCCCGCAACTTGCGGGAAAGTTGAACAAAGCGACTACGAGCTGGAACGCGACGGGGGAACTCGATTTCTTGAACGACTGGTATGTAAAGATGTTCCAGGTCCTCCTTCGTTATTCTGACGTGAGTTTGTAGGACCTACAAACTAGGAGAGGAATGTATGTGCCTGGCTCCATTTGGGGCTCTCACAACGTTCTCATCAAAACTCCTTAGTGCTCACCCCGTTCGGTCGTCAACAACTGTGTAAGTCTGCCTGCCTGTCGTCTTTATGCCCTGTTGTAGTAACTAACTTTGGCTCTAGATGATCTAGGTATATCGATGCGATTGAAGTACGGCTTTCTTCTCAAGGTACGATACTCAGAACATCATTTTAGCAGACCCTCACCGTTCACCTAAAGAACTTCACGGAAACCAACACTATCCCTGTCTTCCGAACTGAATCCCAGTACGGATAATTGTTCCTACCACACTGCGACCCAACTCACGTCGACTCCTTCAGAGACCGAATGCTCCAATCTTCCATCAACTTTGCTCTTGGCTTCTTCGGATACCCTTTAGAAGGAAAGTATCAACAGAGCATCACCATAGAAAGCTCAGGTGTACGTCTTGTGATATATTTCGGGAAGCTATTGACTAATTCCCACTATTTAGTTCAGCAACAGTCTGGCGCCATACTACACGTATGTTTTCACGTTCTCCACTCCCTGAAACTTTAGTGAACGTCGTCTGCTGCAGGTGCACAAACGCTTGGAAGGCCGGCAGAGGCGATCGTGGAGGCTATTACCTCAAGCGATGGACAAATATCTATCTCAAGAAGGCTCTCGCTCGCCTCCAGCCACGTATCAAGGGGTACGAACTCACCATCGAAGACTTGTATAGCATGCAACAGATGTGCGCCTACGAGGTGTGTTGAATTTGATTTGCCCAACCATTTCGACTGTGCTCATCCGAGGCATAGACCGTTGCCATCGGTTATTCCAAATTCTGCGAACTCTTCACGAAGACGGAGTGGGAAGGGTTCAATTACGCGTGAGTGGTTGGTGCCCCCTGTTCCTTAACGCCGCGGGCCTTACCTTCTAGTGCTTCCATGCAGCTTCGATCTTAGTTTCTGGTAAGATTCTTGTTGACGTTCTGGTCTGTAGAGCTAAAAGCTGACGTGTAGTTTGAAGGTATGAGCAGTCGTTTGGATCCCCCGTTGCTCGAGGACAAGGGTATGGCTGGATTAAAGAACTCGTTGCACGACTGACGCATACAAAAATCGCTCAACACAACCCAGCGACGAACTCTACGCTTGACGACAACACAACGACGTTCCCCCTTGACCACAGTCTCTACGTCGATGCTACACATGAGACCGTCATCCTGAACAGTTAGTCTTCCACTAATCGTTTGAGAAGCACCTCTGACCCTCTGAAATATAGTCCTGACCGCCCTTAACCTGACGAATTTCGCCGAGTCGGGCCCGCTTCCTTATACCCACATCCCACACAAGCGCGCTTTTGAATCCTCCAAGCTCGTCCCATTTGCTACCAACGTTCAATTCCAACGTAAGTTACCCCACTGTATGTATATGAACCCTTGAACCGATATACCCTCTCCTTTAGTCCTGGAATGCACATCCATTTCCGGGCCTCAGATCCGAATCATTATCAATGACGGAGTGACCCCGCTCACTGGCATCAAAGGTTGTCCCGGGCAGCGCGATGGCATGTGCCCTATCGATACGTTTGTCAAGGCACAGCAGGAGATCCTGGCGGAGACGGACTGGGATTATGAGTGTACGGGCAATTGGACGGTTCCTGAGGGTCCAGCGTGGATTACGACGAATGGAGCTCCTCCTCCCAAGCGTGCAATTCATGAGTCTCCATTGGAGGCATAGGTTTTTCAGCTTTACTTGGTGATTGGATATACATCCTCCCATTTGGGATCTGTCGTCCTACTCAACTATGCACTCAGTACGCACTGATAACTAGTATCCCCTGCGTAGCTTCCCTGAAATTTTTGACGTTTGATTACATTCGATTTATGTTGTATTACTATACGAGTTAAGAAATCGCAGTTTATTTGAAGTACAGTACATTAAGTACATGAATGATCCAGACCTGGTTACCTCAGGGTCGTGTATTATCGCCGTGATGAAGGTCTCTCTATTCTTGGATTCGTACTACGACCATGGCGAGCAAGCCCGACGTCGAGGCTGGTGAGGCCTACACCCGCGACTCCTACGACGAACACGAACACGAATCGTTGCTGCCTTCTACGTCGGGTGCCCCCTTACCGTCGCCCAAACCTTCATACACGGCCAAGAGGCAGTTCAGTGCTCTTCATCTTTTCCTTGCTTTTCTTGCGGGGATCATCGCGTGTGGGGTTTCACAGCTAGCTGTGTGTGGTCCTGGGTGCTTTGTGCCCGGGAAAACGAACCACAGGGGTGCAGCGACGGAGGAGAACAATGTCAAGATCCTTGCGCCGCCTTACGTAGGCTCTACTGAAGTACACCACTTCCCTCCTGCGTCTCCCACCAACGCAGCCCCGACACTCTTCCCCAGCGACGTGGGCTATCCGGGTGGTACACCAACCGGGGCCGAGCCTGGCGTTATCCTCACCGCGCCTGCATATCCAATTCACACAGGGGCTGCCCAGCTCGTCAAGCCCGATACATTGGGACACAAGGCAAAGCATGGAAAGGGGTCCGGAGATTTCGACCTCTTCAAGAAATGGGGAAACTTGTCGCCGTGGTATAGCGTTGGCCGGGGCGCGTTTGGTCTTGACTCGGAGCCTACAGTGCCTGAGACCTGTCGAGTAACTGGTCTGCATTTCTTGCATAGACATGGGGCTAGGTACCCCACACAATGGGGTGAGTTGCTCGGGTTGGCTTGCGTGCCTTTGAAATACTTAATTCATCTTTAGCCGCGTACGGAGGTCCGGCGAAACTTGCTAGAAAATTGAATAAGGAGGCGGCGAATTGGAACGCGACAGGTGATCTAAAGTTCTTGAATGATTGGTACGCCCTACTGTTCCTCGTGTGCTTCGTGGTTCTAAACCAGATGTAGGACGTACAAACTTGGAGAAGAACGTACGCACTTGCCTTCACGTTTCCAACAGTATTCTCATAGACATCTTTAGTTCTCACTCCCTTTGGTCGACAACAGCTCTGTAAGGACCACCCCCTGTTGTGTTCATCCGCTTTGAACTCACTTGAAACTCTAGATGACTTGGGTATCTCCATGCGCATGAAGTATGGCTTCTTACTCAAGGTATGACAGCCCAAAATATCCTTCCATTAGTACTAAATCTATTGAAGAATTTCACGGAAAGCAACACTATCCCCGTGTTCCGTACCGAATCCCAGTAAGAAGAATTCTATCCAATAACAGCACTCCTAATATTGTTACCCTCAGGGATCGAATGCTTTATTCCGCACTCAACTTCGCCATCGGTTTCTTCGGATACCCTTTGGACGGCAAGTACCAACAGAGTATCACCATAGAAGCTCCCGGGGTACGCAGTGATCTTTCGACGAGGGCCCTCAATACTCATCCTTACATCTCGAATCCAGTTCAACAACACTCTGGCGCCATACGACACGTATGTTTTCACCTTACTCAAAGGGTAAAGTTTTAATGTTACCCACGCCAGGTGCCCGAATGCTGTAGCACACGACAAGATGGATCGCGGCGTCTATTACGTCAAGCGATGGGCAGCTATCTATCTCGAGGAAGCTCTTGCTCGTTTGCAGCCACATTTGAAAGGATACGACCTTAACATCGAGGAGGTGTATATTATGCAACAGATGTGTGCTTATGAGGTGTGTCACCACGCGGTTCAAGTTACGCGATCTTACTGACTTGAGATGCAGACCGTAGCAATCGGCTACTCGAAGTTCTGCGAACTATTTACGGAGAAGGAGTGGGAAGGCTTCAACTACGCGTAAGCCATTATCATAGTGGTCTAATTTGTCTCTTACCTTTCTCCCTAGCCTTGACCTCAGCTTCTGGTGAGATATGTCTGATGTTCGACAGACGGACGAACGAACTAACGTGTGCCAGGTATGGATCGGCCTTTGGATCACCCGTTGCCCGAGTGCAGGGCTATGGCTGGATCAAAGAACTCATTGCACGACTGACCCACACTCCCATTACGGAGCACAACTCGTCGACTAACTCTACACTCGACAACGACCCCACGACCTTCCCTTTGAACCAGAGCCTCTACGTCGACGCCACACATGAAGTCGTCGTTCTAAACAGTAAGCAGGTTCATGAAACGTTCACCCTTGACACTTGACTGACCACTTCAACAAAGTCATTACTGCACTCAATCTGACCAATTTCGCTGCGTCGGGGCCGCTCCCTTATACCCACATCCCTGAGAATCGCTCCTTCGAAGTCTCCAAGCTCGCACCCTTCGCCACCAACATGCAGTTCCAACGTACGCTCCCCCTCATCTGATACCCTCAATCTGTCTAACCTAGACCAATCCCTACAGTCCTGGAATGTACCTCCGTCCCAGAACCTCAGATCCGTATCATCATCAACGACGGCGTGACGCCACTCACAGGCATCAAAGGCTGCCCCGAGCAGCGCGACGGCATGTGCCCCGTCGACACGTTCGTCAAGGCGCAGACGGAGCTCCTCTTAGAGACCGACTGGGAGTACGACTGCCACGGCGACTGGACCGTCCCCGAAGGCCCGGCGTGGAACACGACCAATGGATCTCCCCCCAAGCTATAAGAACTATAGCGATGGTAGAATTTGGATGATACACGGTGTATATCCGATCCTCGGGTGTGGACTAGATATACCTCTACACTCGTGGACCAAGCTGTAAATTATGATGCTTGGTTGATCATCTTTTGTTTCTAGACTATTCGATTGCCATTCCTGAAGCTCAACGAAGGACATCGATCCTCCCCCACGCACGCCAGGTGTGATACTATACTAATGTTTGACTTGCTAGATTTCCTTCTTGTTGTTGTCCGTGTGACTGATAAATAGGGTGGCTTCTCCAGTTGTACCGCCTGAAACAGGCCCCATTTCAGTTTCATCTTTCATCTCCCCTTTTACTTGCCTCCTAATTTTGCCTTTTTCACCTGACATTACTCTTCAACATTGCTTGAATGCTCGACGTTTGTTCGCATTGAGTTGTTCCATTGTCGGGTTGTCTGTTTCAACCATGAGGAGCTCCTCCCGGAGTTTATTCTGGGCAGCTTGGTTCTGTGTAAGTGCGTACAGAGTCCAGGTTGTTGCAGTGCTAGGGATTACGTGTTATTGAACGTGGAAGGTGATATTCTGGTCTGCATACCTCGTGGTTTCGTGACCGGCGACGAGGAAAGTGGGAACCTCTGGAGAATCGGGGATTATTATCACTCAATCAGGTTGATTTTGTGGCGGCGTACGAGCAAGGACATCCTGATCCGTCATGCGCTGGTGCTCTGGGATATCTGTGGCTATGTTTGATTTCACCAAGAGGGAAAGAAGATCCCGTGCTTCCCCTTTCTCATGGATCGAAGCTTTGCTCTCGCGCAAAAGTTCCTGACCGATACGCGACATCGTCTCCTTAGCCTCACCGGACCTCGCATCCTGCTCAGTTTTCTACGCTCTCGACGTCAGATCGTGAACGGACGAGAATGAGAAGCTTACTTACCAGGAAGCGAAGAAAGGGGACATATGTCCGGATCACAGGGATTAGAGTGAGCTTGGTATTGGCTTTAAACATGGTGCCGAAAGCAGCATTAAGTTCATTTTTCTTCGGGTCGTCGCTCAGAGCATCAAATTTGTAATTGAATCCTGCGCTGTCTTCAACATTACCCGATTGCGAGAGAAAGAAGATGAAACAAACCTGCCAGTCCGATGATATCGAGCGTAGCTCGGCTTAACCAAGACAAGGCATCGATTCGACCCTCGCCCCCTTGTTTTACGATATCTGATGCCCACATATCCCGTAACTTGTATAACATTAGGGTGGTAATTCCTGGCCGAATATGCACCAAAGAACGTACTTGGATTGCCTTGGTGACAAATATTTCCGTGAATTCTCTGACTTGGGAAGGACCAAACGCAGGGTTCTGTAAACGTTACGTTTCACTAAAATGCCGGAATATCGGAAAGGCATGCTAGCGTACCATAACTTTCCGCTGTGCACTTCGTCAGACGCGTCTTGAGTATACAGGCTAGAATTGCTTACCTGCTGCTTGTGTTTGTCTCCTTCAACAACGAGGAGGCCTACAATATCATATCATCAATGTTGAAAGCCTCCAAATACGAGCTGAATTGCTGACCAGAACCGAGTATACGGCCAAGATTATAACGCGCGGCGTCTGTCTTCTCATACACGGTACTGTTCATAAGAATATGATTTAAGGCTTTGGTATCTGTAGTGTAGAGCCGTCGTCTCTGTAGAAGTATCTCAGCTTAGTTCTTGGAGTGCTGGCAGAAGACACTTGACTTACACTAAAGAAGCCCGTATATTGGATCGTCGAACCGTACTCCTCTACCCATTTGTCGAATAGCGCGGCCTTTCGCTAGAGAGAGAGATAAAGTCAGTCAAGGGCCGAAACATGCATTGCGAAGTGAAGTACAGTAGCCCATATCTCTTTCATGTTGCCATAGATGAAGCTAGTGTTTTTTGGACCAGGGAGGTCTCGCAATTCGGTCGTTAACTCCCGGTATACAATTTGTAGCGCTCGATACACGCCATAAATGGCTAGTGTCGCGGAGAGAGAGCCAATGAATCGAAAGAGCAAGGTCACAGACATTATCAGACGCACGCAGAATGCAGTGACCTTGCAGACTGTGAAAGTTTATTATAGGGCTGCGCGTTGGGCACGCTGATGATTCTCATGACTTTTTTGCTCTCAAGAACACGAGTAGTTGGGGGCGCACCCCAAACCCCTTCCCGCAGCTCCAAATATCATTACCCTCCTTATTTCCCTTTTCGTTCTTTGTCTAGTCTACTCAATTCCAATTTATATTCAATTTATAATTATTTTTCTATCATTTTTCTACATAAATTCAATCACTGCAGTATATATTATACTTACTATTTCAATTCACATTCAATGTAAGGGAGGTGACTGACTAGGGTGTGCGGACGCTGTTTTCCTTACGCTATCTCGCGCGACGCCTTTCCCGACAGCGAGTTCGGAAGCACATAACTTGATACGTATAATAAGATAAACAACACAAGGTCCTTTCAATCTCGACACAACTCGAAGAAAATCTTCTCAAGATCTCACAACAGGCCGGATGAGAAGAGGCATCTGGTTACCACCGTTAGGGTCGGTAGCCAGCACAGGTCTTTGCACCACCGCCGACTTTTTGATGATATCTTTCGCAGGAACGGCGAGCTCGAACTCGAACGCTCGGACTAGAGTAAACAGAAGCGCCTTTGTCCTGTGGCGGGACAGAGTGTCAGTCGGTACGATCCTCAAAGGCAGCATGCGCGGTGCTATGCTTACTCAACGAGAGAGAAACGGTATCCGATGCAGGCGCGGGGACCGCCGAGGAAGGTGAGCATGTTGCCCCATACTCCAGGGATGTTGCCCGCGGCTTCTGGGATGTGTTCCCAGCGTTCTGGCCTGTTCGAGGTATGGATATCAAGTGTAGAGGTGCTTATGGAGTCTATTTACCTGAATTCTTTGGCATCTTCACCCCAGATCGACTTCTCGCGATTTATGGCAAGGATAGGGACAAACAACGTCTGGCCTTTGGTCACCCTGCCATTCCGATTAGCAGGGATGGAAACACCAAGCAGAAGAGATATCAACTCACTTTATCGTGTCGTGAGCGACCCCATTCCTGTCTGTTATGGGATGTCCGAGAGGCAACACGTCATCTTTAACGGCAATTCGGATGGTGGATGGCACAGGGGCGTGGACGCGCATAGTCTCCCGAACGACCATGTCTAGGTAGGACAGGCCGTTGAGCTGTTCCATCGTCGGATTGTCAGTGTCGATCGTGAAGAGTTCCTCCCGAAGTTTGTTTTGGACGGCTTTATCCTGCGTGAGTGCGTATAATGCCCAAGTTGTTCCCGTGCTACGAGACATCAGTTGTCGAGCATTTGAGAAAACTCCATCATCCATACCTGGTGGTTTCATGACCTGCGACGAGGAATGTTGGAACCTCTGACGTGGTGGTTAGTACTTGACGTGGGACGTCAAGGATACAGTGCGTACGAGCGAGGACATCATGTTCAGTCATGCGCTGGTGCTCTGGAATATCCGTGGCCATGTTTGACTTTATCAGAAGCGTAAAAAGATCTCGAGCCTCTCCCTTCTCGTGGATAGAGGCCTTGCTTTCACGCAAAAGCTCTTCAGCAATGCGTGTCATTGTTTTCTTTGCTTCGGCGGCTTTCGCGTCTTGCTCTGTTTTCTGCCATACCTGTCAGGCAATTCTAAGTGCTTCACAGAATCAAAGGGACGAACGAGGAAACGCAGAAAGGGCAGGTATGTCCTGATCAAGGGAATCAGGGTCAGTTTGGTACCAGCCTTGAACATGATCGCAAAAGCAGCATTGAGCTCATTTTTCTTGGGGTCCTCGCTGAGCGCATCGAACTTGTAATTGAAACCTATACTCCCGTCAGGATTGACACAGCGAACAACCTGGGAAAACAGACCTGCCAGTCCGATAATGTCGAGGGTTGCCCGGCTTAACCACGACAAAGCGTCAACCCGACTATTTCGTGCATTATTACCGGGCTCAGAGTGGAATTATGCACCTGCTGCTTATGCTTGTCTCCTTCGACTACAAGGACACCTATGCAGCACAGATATGTCAGGATAAGAAGGCTGCCCCGGCGGCCACATCGGTTCACTGACCAGAGCCCAGGATGCGACTAAGGTTATAACGCACCATCTCCGGCTTCTGATAGATGCTATTATTCATCAAAATGTGGTTCAAGGCTTTGGTGTCCGTCGTGTATAAACGTCTGATCTGCAAGTATGGCTTAACCTGGGTGTCTGAACCTTTCCTTCTAAGTTACCTACACCAAAAAACCCTTTATATTGAATCGTCGAGCCATACTCTTGGACCCATTTCTCGTGAAGAACAGAATTTTCCTGTTGGACAAAAGGAAGTCAACCAAGGCGCCAAAAGCGGAATGTGAACGCCATACAGCTGCCCATATCTCTCCCATATTGCCATAAATCAAGCTCGCGCTCTTAGGACCAGGAAGATGGCGTAATGGGGAAGTGAGTTCCCTGTATACAAGTTTCACGCCTCGATACACCCCATAAGCAATCAGTGTCGCAGATAGAGACCCAAGAAGTTGGACAATCATGGTCATGTCTGGGGTAGCTAAGAACCTCTTTGCTTGCTTGAAGAGGTCAAGTTGCTTAGTTTTTCTGTCAAGGTATCTGGCAGGAACCTGCACGTCTGACGACCAAAGCCATCTGATTTCAGTTATGATGCCAGTATGATGAGCTTCCGCGATTTGCCCTCTTATGCTTTGTCATACGAAATATTCTCACGACTGAACTTGTGTCTTCGTTTGAACATTGGAACGTATGAACCTTTCATCCTTCCTATTACTACTAATATCATTCCTGAGGGCCACATGTAACGACGCTTAATAGCGCTAATTTGAGGGAAATTAGATTTCTCGACCCAAAACTGCACATCAAAAACACGAAGGCCTGGGATACCGGATTTGAGCTCGAGTCGGCGAATTGACTTTCTACGAGCTTCACCTCTCATCGAAGGACAATGTATTCACCCATTCCGGTTGAATGCATGCATACAATTGCGCCACTTATGACCTGTGCGCAGCGGCTCTTACAGCTGGCATGTGTAGTCGGCATAACCTGGCGCCGTATCACACCGTGTCGGACGGTACCACTTACCGCGATCTATTTGGTGCCACTGGCAGCGTATAAAAGGTGCATCACTTTTCTGTCCGCTCAAGACCTTCAACCATTCACCCCAATCTTTCAATCTTCAAATCAGATGCTTCATTTTCTGACCTTGGCCTTCGGATCTTTGCGTACGTCGAGTATTGATTGAATCTGTCCAAGCTGTCAAACTCATTGTCGCTTGTGTTCTCAGTGCCTCTTTCAGTTGTGGCGGCAGACTTGAAGAACTGGGAAGGACCTCACATTGACGTCGCGCCAGGAAATCGCGCTATCGACTGGTGGTACACTCAGGTTGTCAGCCAGACGGCCGCACCAAATGGTATACCGCCCTCAATTGAGATTGTGCTCAAACACGGTGAGTTACTCGCTTCGGGTCCTGAACACTGCCACTCATCAAGTTTCCAGGCAACACTTTCCAGTTCAGTAACTTGAATACCCCTCTATACTCGGTCGAGATCAATGGTTTCGATCAAGATGGTGCTGCGTTCGCGCAAACGATGGTGTTCAATACCTCGTTAGTGCTTCCGACCCCATCTGGTGCTACTACGATCGGGACCTGGGGTAACAACGAAATCACCTTTATCGCCACCGAGGATCGTAAGAAATTTACGATCAACTTCAACACCGCCGATGCAACTGGCAAAGTCGTCATCAACACCGAGAGCTCAGCTCGCACTGGCTGCGGCGGTCTGGATGTTACAGATTCGCCCTTCTTCAGCGATTTGGTCTCAGACAAGCGCAAATTGACGGCTGCAGAGGTCATTCTTTTCCAGAAGACTGGCTGGCGCATCACCATTCCAGGTAAGCAGACATTGGCGCAGTACTAGAAATCTTACCTATTCTTACATTCATTCTACAGGCGGCCCTTCGACTGTTGATCTCGTTCTCGGTGGTAAAGCTGTCCAATTTAGCGGAGCAGGCTACAAGGACTCCAACTGGGGACCCAACGCCATGAACGATTTTGTCGAGTCATGGTATGTTCTCATTGCCCAAGTTGGCCCATGGTCCTTTGTCACCTTCAGCGGCTCCCCGAGCACTGGCACCAACTCCATCAATTCCGGACATCTCAGTTATAACGGCGTCTTCGTGACAAGCCAGTGCAACATCATCGGAGAACGCACTACAGACATTTCGGTCATCACCCCGAGCGGCGAAGTGGTCGACAGCGGCGTCGTTGCGCCGACTACGTTCGATCTGACCTTTATCTTGCCGAATGCCAAAAACGTTTCGTTCCATGCTGAGAACATTGCTGTGAATCCTACCGTCAGTATCTATCACCGTTGGACAGCGAAATTCAGCGGCGGTGCCGTCGGTAAGGAACAGTACGAGTCGTATGGTATTACGGAATGGATGAACCCCGCGAACATCAGCCATTGGCCATACATACAGTAAAGGTGAGCTTTTGACGCAAGATATTCTGATATCAGCACTTACTCCTGTGTGTGAAGATCAAGCTTGATTGGATTCCTATACCTTCACTTTCATCGGTATATCATACATCATTGGGCGTCTCATTTCGTGTAGCACAGTAAACAAGGGGGTCGTCTTTGTGTCTTGTCTTATAAAAAAAACAATTCTAGGAACGAACGCTGTGAATTTGAATACATTTCAAGACGCAACCCCTTAGGGAGCGTATTGGCATACGGTTTGTAGCGCATTATTAAAGGTCCATTGACGTCGCTGATTCGTTTTTAACTGATGTAACAGTATGATGAAAACTTCGACCCGCCGAGGCTGATAGTAGATCAGCCAAGACAGTACTAGTATTCAACAGGCCCACGCTCAGCGACTTGAGACAAATGTAAGCAATTTGTCCTAGTCGCCTCTGGGTTAGTATCCTTGTCTCCCCATGTGGCGTAGTAAGCACAGAACTATCGATTCATTCTAAGCAATTGAGTTATTACCAGCTGAAAAAATAGGCAAACTGGTAAAAATGTCAAGGATTCTTCTTGGGCGCAGCCAGGCTATCGCCGCCATCAACATCCATTATTCCTATTAGCTCAAAG
>JAFLHD010008898.1:38513-49223 GCA_018856295.1 Blastosporella zonata | reverse complement strand
ACGAGTGAGACAGTGATATATATCTGGTGAGGGAATTGAGTTAGTACGTTGAATATAAAACATTGAAGCAAAGGACGCGTCAAGAATCAGGAAAAAAGGCAATTTCTGTTTGTCTCCACAAGGATCAGAACAGGTCTGAAATTATTCATCTTTTGATGACGAGGCGAGAAGGGAGAGAAAGGGGATATATGTACTCACAATACAAAGGAGATGGTGCTTCCATGGTAAGCCCAACGGAAGTGATTTTACTATGAAGGATTGGTCAGCAAGAGTAGAGACACGGAAGAAAAAGGAAGAGAAGGATCAGATTTAAAAGGCAATATCGGTTTGTCCGCAGCCCCTCGAAAGAGTTGGAACAGGTCTGATAGGTTATCATCCGGGAATGAAAGGGAAAAGAGTTATGTGAGACAGTGTGAATGTGAAACTCACCAATGCAATAGTAATGATACATCTAAGCGACCATCGCTCGAAGAGGAGGCATCGCCGTTGCAATCGGTGTCCACCTTGTCCTCGCAGGTGCCGTTTCACCGTACACCCACGCGTGCTCATCGACGCCGTCACAGGCGCCACCATCAAAGTCTTCAACATACACGCCGACACCAGCCTCCTCAGGCTCCAAGAGGACTTCCAAGCTGGATCGCCGCTCTTGGAGTTGGAGCTTCCGCAGCGCTTGCATGAGATCATCAGCAAGGGGAGTAGCATTCGGAGGATCTTCCTTGATCTGCTCCCAACCAACAGGAGGCGAACCGGGCGGTGAGATGAGAAAATTTTTCTCGATGGCTGGGGGACGGAGATAGTTGGCTTCTGGTATTATGTTGCCGAACATGTCCTCGGTGGTTAGCGGGTTGGGATCAGCGCGATACACGCGTAAGACGACTTCAGATCTACGATGAACAAAAGATTAGCGCAAATAATCGGAAGTAGGGGGAGCAGACTCGTACCCATCCAGTGATTGCTGTATAACGATGGGGTCACAGTGTCGTTTTGCAGTTTCTGCATTGTCTTCCAGTCTGTACACCACAATAATCCGGCCAAACCCTGGAAGTGGTACCCATTGATTTATCTCGCCATAAGTCGCAAAGTGGTCGTGTAGAACATGGAGAATTGTTGGATGAAAAAAAGTTTTAGGTAGGGAAGTGACTGTAATCGTATTTGTTCGTTCAGAATATTGAGTGGATGATTGTGATTGGCTTGACGAAGACGGCAGTGAGATGGAGAAGGTCATCGTTTGTTGAGAGGAGTGGGAGTTCAAATCCGCGCCCTTAAAAACTTTTTCCACATTGCTTATGTAAGCAAAGCTGTGCAGTATGTTGCTCCAAGTGCTCATCGGCAAATAGCACAGCTTTCAGCTTGCGCATTTCTCGGGCGGCGAACTGTATGTAGGATTTGTCACGACAGATTAGCTTACACGGATTATGGCACATATATCTATTGCCCCGGACGGGCTACAGAAAGGCTACAGGAAATGTCCGTTGGCTGGTACTATAGATATACAATATAATCCTCTAAAATATAGCTTACTGCTTCTCCTTGAGACGATCCTCCACCTGGGTCTTCTTCTCCTTGAGAGCAGAGAGTTTCTCCTCCTTCGTTGCGTCATAGGACACCAAGGTTTGATTGAAACTTGCATTCGACAATCAGTTCGGTATTCCAAAGCAACTGTCACTTGCAACTTACGGGTTCTCCGGAGACTTCTGGAACTGCTTGAACAGCAGGTCCTGTGGTATACGAATATAAATGTCGCATCAGCAAATGTTCAAAGTTGACGTAAATCTTTGGCGAATTCAATGACAGACCTTGTACTGCTGTAACCGTAGCCCCGGATACTTTAAAATAGGACACCATTAGCGGCTGCGCCCAGCATGCAAAGTATGATAAACCAACGCACATCAATCTTGGCCTTCGGCAGCTCGCGCTCTTGGTATGCTTCGAATGCAGCCTATGTCACGACGCTGTGGTAAGAATGCCTATCCGTTAACAATGCAGTGCAATCGCACCTTGAAACGTCGCTGAGGAATTGTAGTGGGTCAGTCTAAATATGGACAGATCGGGGGGGTCGTATGCGTACCTCTGGATGCCGTTCGATGCCTGCAGCCTGCTGTCCAATGCTCGCCTTATCCATCTTGGCGTTCACGACTTCCAAGAGATCAAGCGCATTATCGATGCCGGTCGCTGCATAACTTTCGATCTCCCGTTTCTCAGGGGGGATATCATCTTGGGCCGAGCTCGCGGCGTTTATGCCACCGCCCGCAGCAATAGCACCGGGCCCAGCAGGCTTGGGGGTCGGTTTGGATTTCCCAGCCTTGGGCGCGGGCTTGGCCTTGGCAGGTGCAGATGCCTCCTCTTCGGCAAGGAGCCGCGCATTCTCAGCCTTCCGCAGGAGATCGGCCTTGCGCTTCTCCTCTTTCTCCTCCTTACTTGCTTTAGCGGTCTTTGCGCCATCCTTCCATTCTTCAACTTCCTTCTTCTCCTATAATGTCGCAATGATACGATGTGAGCGCCATATCTAAGAACATCGGATGTCAAGAACCTTCTCGACAGCCGCTTGTGCTTTCTTGTTCGACTCGTTCTCCGCCTTCTTGGCGCGGCCACTCTCTTTCTTCGCGTTTCCTCCCTTTGGTGGCATTTCTAGATTTGTGGTGGATGGGCGATGGTGGATGTGAAATCTAGATAATCCGTGGAAGTGGATAACGGGTTAACTCGAAAATTGATCTAATCTAATCAGATAATCCATCCCATCATCGGCGGCTGTGCTAATTTCTCCAACCTCGAACCCTACACAAACTCGTAGCTCTATTTCAGGTTTTAACATACTTCTTTATATATGATCCTTTGAATCAACACAAAGGAGAGTATAATTGAGGGTATAATTATATCGTGCTTCTGACCCCATAGGTGTCTTTTTCATCAGGCTCTTCTTTGCCTTTCCTCGTTCTTTCGATGCTTATGGGATGGACGAATCATGTACTACTACTCGCTCGCCACTGACAACTCTGATCTACAGGTCTGATCACGCTTATGAGTTTAGTTTGTTGCCTTGCCTCAATCAGGAGGAAGAGAGCCCTCTTCGACCTTGGTTTGCGTAAACTTTCGGACTCTTACTATCAATCCTGACCAGAACTCAACGCCCTTTCTCCTTATCTATGCCCGCTATCTAAGGTATTGAAAGCACCGCAAAAACCCCTTCAAGGTTTATTCTCTTGTGCACTTTGACTCCATCGCGAAGGCCTTTGCACATGTGCAATACCCAAAGTCACCACTGAACGTGGGAGCTGGCGTAGCTCGTTACAATGGCCAGGAGTACATAAGGAGGGTTCATTATGATAAGGTATCTAAGATGCCATCCACCGTCTACCTTAAGCTCACCATCTACCTTAAGTTCGTGGATCGAAGAGCTGCCACGACTTATGATGATGATCATTTCGCGATCGATGCCCTGAGGACTCGAGAAGTCACCACTAAGAATTTGATACGCATGACGATTCTCAAGTGACACTTTCTATCCGGCAGCAGCTATATAGCTCTCTCCTTCAAACTCAATCCACCCATTGTTTACCAACGATACTTTCCCTCAAGGAAAATCTACCGCATAGGCTGCCAGGCACCACCACTCCTACTTACTAGCAGATCTCATGTCTTTGGCGACTTTGAAGACCCTTTTTGCAGGCGACATTGTCACACCTGCTGATTCCGACTATCCCATTGCCATCGCACGCTGGGCACTTAATGCTGCTCGACGTGCCAAAGTCGTCGCTTTCGTGAAGAACGAAGCGGATGTCAAGCTCGCGATCAAGTATGCCTGTGATGAGAAGCTGCCGATCGCCATCCGGGGCGGTGGACATAGTCCTGCAGGCGCATCGTCGAGCGAAGGAGGCCTCGTGATCGATCTATCGAGGTACCTCACTACTGTGAGAGTCGACGCAGAGAAGCGCCTTGCTTATGTCGGCGGCGGGGCATTATGGGCGAGCGTTGATAGAGCAGCCATTATTCATGGGCTAGCAACTGTGGCGGGCACGGTTAGTCATGTACGTACCATTTCGAACAATTTTGTCGCCAGAATACATCTGGCTCACATCCTCTACAGACTGGAGTTGGAGGGTCAGTACATGTTTATCGACTTTTATCTGTTTCATTGACGATCTGTCGCCAAGACTCACACTTGGAGGCGGGTATGGTTGGTTGAGTTCCGAACATGGTATGGTCCTCGACAATCTCGTTCAGGTGACTTATCGCACTTTAGAAGTGTCCCTTTTAATTCTTGGTTGACTTCTCACTAGACGACTGTCGTTACAGCCGATGGATCGATCGTCGTTGCAAATGAGGAGAACCACAGCGAGCTCTTCTTCGGGCTACGAGGAGGTGGATCCAACTTCGGCGTCGTCACTGAATTTGTGTATCAGCTGCACCCACAAAGAGCGACTGTCTACGGGAGGGAGCACTTCAAAGCATTTCATGACTTGGGTGTGTCGGTCGCGACCTCGTTCAAAGAACTCAGATACTGATGTCTCAATACTTTTCAGCTCCAGCCCTTGATGATACCAAAGAAATCCCCTACGAAGAGCTGAACGACATGCTGGTGAGCACATTTATTTCCCCCTGGATAAATTCTGATGCAAGGGAAACCACTCGTAGAACCCTAAGTTCTTCCACGGCCAATGCGTCTACTTCAAAGGCCTCGCCCACAGCAAGCCCGAATACAAAGTCGCTTCCAAAGCATTCGAAAAGATCATCAGCGGGTCCGACTCTGAGCTGAATATGACTGTTGGCTACGAGTACTTTCCCCTAGGGAAAATTGGCGCTCAGCCAAAGGACAAGACCGCATTCCGCCGGGATCCTACGCCGAGCGTGGTCATTGCAGGCATTTGGAAGGAAGATTCCCCAGCGGCAACGGAACGTGCAAAGCATATTGTTCACGAACTTGCTGCTATTATTACTGGTGGATACTCCGACCTGACACGAGCACAAAGATGCGGGTACAGCAATTATGGTTGGTTTCCTTCTACACGTTTGTGAAACATTCGATGACGATTTGTATAGATAACGAAGCGGTGACTGGGGAGAAAGAAGCTGTTCCGGACAAGGCGAGGGTGGTTTTCGGAGAGAATTATCCCAGACTTCAAGCGGTTAAGAAGAGGTATGACCCCGATAACATCTTCAACAAGTGGTTCCCTATTACTCCTGCTTGAATCATCCTCTGGCGCACCGCTTATTTACGTATGAATGCGATGTGATTTGTTTCAACATGAAGAATTCGTCCTCATGATCAAGAAATCCGGTTGAATTTACCGATCTCTAGCCTGCAAGGCAAGGAGGCTGGAGCAGATCTGAAGTGAGCTTGATTGAATTTTACATTTTGCGCTTTCGAGTTCCTGACTTCTTCGCTCTTCCGCCCAGGAAATGATATCCATTCAACGTCCTCTCCTTGCTTTTCTCGTTGTTCTTTTGATACTTCTGGACGGTCCTATTACCTACCGCTCCTTCGCGATTGCCAACTGGCAAGAATAAATGTCTTTTCTATCGCTTTCACTTTTTCGGTAGGTCAGAACCTAAAGTGTCGCTTAATAGTCTTCCGAGTAAAAGGGTTCTCGTAAAAGAACACGCGATACAATTCTTCGAGCACCGAGTTCTTCGCATCAACTCCACATAACGTTACCTGTCATCCCTTCTTCACATGTCATCTAGAAACATCCCTGCTCTATGATTTGAGATACATGCGGTGAGTAAAATATAGTCAGTCTTCTGTGCTTCGCTCAAAACTGATTGTAGGCACGGTATTGCAGATTGCATCACCCCCTTGGGCTTCTGTCATAGAGGCTTCTCAAAATCAAACAAACGAAAAGATTGCTGTAACCTGTCTCCCATCAACCGAACTGTCCTGTGCACGCGTGAAACGGTGCTAAATAAGTACTAGCTGCTGCTGTCAGGAAAAAGGCCTTGACGGTGATGAGAAAGATTAATAAGTACCTATAGGGGATTCCATTGAATTGACCTCTTCGTCCCAATCGCCTTTCCCTGGTCTCGCAAAGGCCCAGTTTAAAGGCTAATCGACACGATGTACTTGAGCTATGCTTTTTTCTTGGACCAAAACAATTGACTGTAGAGTGTTTTACTGAATCTAGGTCTGGAATTCCTTTTGCTTTCACGAACAGGCCGTCAGGGTTTTCATTTCCATTGTAAAGCGTTCAGCATATACCAGGGATTTTTTTTTGCTCATAGGTTTGACAGTGGAAGTTTTACCTCCTGGCCTGCGGCACCGACCAGCTCTGTCATAGTCACATCAACAAAAATCGTCTCATTAACAGATTCGCCTGCATCCACTTCATCCACATCCACACCCACACCCACACCCACACCCACACCCACACCCACACTCGCATTCGTATCCCAGACTAAGTCCGACCCAACACCCACATCTTCAGCTACGGGCAAGAAGACACCAACGGGAGCCATCGTCGGCGGAGTCGTTGGAGGACTCGTGGTTCTGATTTTGTTGTTGGTTGCATTCGCTCTCTACCGACGACGGCGTCGACACGCAGCTCAACCTACGACAGTATTCCCCCTCGTCCATGATCAGAGCTATGTCCCAGCCATCCCCCGCCAGATTACAACACAGTCACTGCCAGCGGAGGCAACACGCCCTAGTCTCATCAATGGCTGTGAGTTGGACAGAACAATGTCTTTGTTCGAGAACAGTAATGTATTATTTCCTGCCGTATCCAAATGAGTCTCCTCTGAAAATGACGAGTACAAGAACATGTATGTATTATGGTGCTGGTGTCCAAACGATCTTCCCGTAAGGGGTACTTGCACTGCCTTCTTTGCTTTCGGTGGCGAAGGCCACCTCGAAGATCCCGGTTCCGACGTTTTGAACATGACTTGCTTCCCGCTCGGTCTCGACGGTCTTTAGGATCAATTTGGGACCACCTTTCTTTTTATGAACGGCTTCAAGCTGCCATGTCACCTCTGTATCCGTAGTCGAGATGGGGGGAGTACCAATGACGGAGGTGAGCTGCAGCGAAAGAGAGGAGAAGGTGTCTCGCGAAGTGAGCACCAAGACGTGCAAAATACCCTGCACAGTAGACGGGTGCTCGACTGATGGAGGATTACTCGGGACCTAAAAAAGAAAGACGTTATATATCTCGACAGATCTTGACAATCCTGATCTACGTACCCTCCACTCCCGGGGCGTCACGTCGCCACAGAAGAACGGTAGTGTCCCCCGACTCCCTGAAACCGGAGCAGATATCACCCATTCCAGCACCTTCCCATCCGGGCGCTGCCGTCCTCCAGCTGACTCAGGAGCATACGCCACGCCGCTACCTTCCTTCCTCGCCCGCTCATTGATGATGTCGGAGATACGATCCGTGGTCAATGAGCCGTTACCCAGGAAGGCGAAGTCGATCCAACCGAGAGGCTTTGAGGCCCATCGGTGGGATTCACGGGTTTGACGCCCAGGAGAACCGGGAGGATAGTATGAGGGCGGATGCGTGAATGAGATAAGCTCAAGATACACGCCATCAGCAAGAACCTGTACATTTAGTCTGAGTTCTTGTCACATTGGATGAAGCCGCTGACTCACGACGAGTGCGTTTGCGGTAAGCCCCCCAGTGTGTGTACCACCAGGGAGGACACTATAACAGAGTTTGGTTAATGGTCTTTACATTTATAAAGTGACCTCTTACGTGAATCCAAGCTCTCGGAATTCGTCAGAAGCCTTTTCGACGGAGCCTGGCGGGGTCAGATGCACGATGTGGTCAAGGATTTTTGTGCTGAGATTTGGCATGATATTTTAATCAGAGAATATATTCTAGGGCCTCTGACAGTGAAAGAATCTGACGAGGTTAAGAAGCAGTTGCGCCATATGACGAGCCCAATGTGAGATTTTAGATCATTCGGATTCGTAAGCCTCAGCATGATACCGTTGAACTCCCTGTGATTCAACCATATTGTTATTCCACGTAAGCCCCATAGTAGCAGGTTGCACCAGCCAGTAAATGTTGCTACGAACATATTCGGGATCCTCCGATGTCGCCAGTGGTTGGTGGTACAGCAGCAACCAGTAAACATTGTTCTGGAAAGGAGGAATCGGGATCGTTGCTGTTAGGGTCGAATTTTTCGTAACATGTCTTGAACTTGAACCTAAGATAAATATTTTCATCCTACGACTTCAGTATAAGCTAGATCCCTTTTTTATCTCGCACTAGGGTTTGTGCAACGCGTTATCTTATCAAAGGTGCACGTGATTGTTGGCACTCGGTTGCGGCTTTTCAGTTTCAGCGCTTGCATCTCAACCACATGAAGGTCACCAGCCTTCTGCTCGTTCCTTGCTTGTTAGCTTCTCTACCAAATGTTCTGGCAAGTCCAGCTCAAGATTATGACCAAGTCGTTCTAGGTGGAACCTTTAAGACGCCTTCAGGAAGACTGGCCAGCTTGGAGTCAGCAACAGACTTCCTCAGCGATGCTAAGAAGGCCATACTCAAGGGGAAATATAACCTTCAGAAATGGTACCATAATGGAAGGGAATACATCAAGCAGAACGGGCTGTTGTGTGAGTTGACTGCGCAGTCCGGACTTGAACACTGTTCTGATGGCGTATTGAACGACCAGATGAGCTCGTATCTATCCCACTATTCAAGAAACATCAGCTGAGAGTTACGGAACCCAATCTCTGTGACACTTCCGTTAAACAATATTCCGGTTATCTCGATGTCGCTGAAGATAAGCACCTCTTCTTCTGGTGAGTACGCGCCCCCTCATATGTGCCATATCATCTATCTGTATCTTTTGTGACATCTGTATTTCCATGCTTATGCCTTTACAGGTTCTTTGAATCTCGTACCTCACCAGCAGATGCTCCGCTCGTGCTGTGGCTCAATGGCGGTCCTGGGTGCAGCTCGTCTACTGGACTCTTATTCGAACTTGGGCCCTGTAGAGTCGCCAACGAGGGGCAGAATACCACTTTCAACCCGCACAGTTGGAACAACAACGCCAACATCATCTTCCTCGACCAGCCCGTTAATGTAGGTTACTCCTACGCCGACGATGGCACAACAGTTAGCACCAGCCCTGTCGCAGGCAAAGATGTGTACGCGTTCCTTCAGCTCTTCCTCAACCGGTTTCCGCAATACTCGACTCAACCTTTCCACCTTGCCGCTGAGAGTTACGGTGGTACCTACGCACCCAACTTCGCGAATGTTATCTACAATGAGAACAAGCAGCTCAGTCTTGCGCCTGTCCCTCAGCTCAAACACATCAACCTGGCTTCGGTTATGCTGGCAAACGGGCTCACCGACCCGTTCGTTCAGATGGCTTCTGTGCCGGACTTTGCTTGCGACGGCCCATACCCTGTATACGATGATCCCCAAGGCCCAGAGTGCCAATCTCTGAGGTCCAAGGTCCCGGTCTGTCAGCGCCTCATCAAGTCCTGCTACCAATACGATTCCAGATTTACTTGCGTCCCGGCAGCTTTGTACTGCAACACCATGTTCGCTCCTCTGATGCGTAAGTTAAGCCGAATTTCTTGAGAAAGCCTCCTAATTGCGTTTGCGTTTGTAGAGCTGGGCCTCAACCCTTATGATGTTCGCCGCAAGTGCGACAGGGCAAAGGATGGTGATCTGTGCTACAAGCAGATGTTGTGGATTGATACCTGGATGAACATCCCCGCGAATAAGGCGGCCCTTGGTGTCAACCCTGACCAGACGTTCGCCTCGTGCAACATGGAAGTCAACCGTGCGTTCACGATGCAAGGCGACGGCATGCATAACAGTGCCAGTCTTCTCCCCGAGCTCGTCAACGATGGTGTCAGGCTCTTGGTCTACGCTGGCAATGCTGGTATGTTCCATGATCCTACTTCCGGAACATGTCTCTCACGAATATATCTCAACGTGCAGATATGATGTGCAACTTTATTGTGAGTTGACCGGATCCACGGGGGCCTTGAAGTGCTTGCTGACCCTGTTACTCAGGGCAATGGACGCTGGGTCGAACAACTTGAGACCAAATTCCATCAAGAGTTTTCGGCATCGAAATCTGTCCCCTGGATCACTTCGAAATCCGGCAAAGTCGCAGGGGAAGTACGCAGTGCTGGCGGAGCTGGATTCACCGCTGGTAACGTCACATTCGTAACGGTGTTCGAGGCTGGGTATGCATCTTCCTTTATCCCGCCGTGATATATGACTGATTTAAGATCCGTAATAGGCACATGGTGCCATTTGATCAGCCCGAATCCGCTCTAGTACGTTGCCCTTGAGGTCTCATTTGAAAATGGTTTGCTGACGGAGGTCTCTAGGATCTCTTTGATAGCTGGATCAAGGATACCCCCTTGTCGTTCCGCAAGACTAATTGATTGCGAGTCCGAACATAACTTGTACGAGGAAACATGTAAATCAGAACTTTTACTTGTAACAGCACTACATTTAAGCACGGCCCCGTCAATTCCTTGCGTAGCAGCGTGGACACAGTATATTTAATGCTATCATCTGTTCTATAGCGATTGATGTGTTTGCTTGGCGGCCTGTAGATTCATGGTGTTGATAACTCGATTTGCCACTGCACAACAACAACAACCCAAACCCACACAGTCAGCTGTCTTGAGTGCTGCAAATTCTGATGAAATAGTCTTGGGTCTTCCTCGGTCTTAGCCTCCACAGGAGTTTCAGCCCACAAAAGTGGTAACGGTCAGAGTCACAAGCTGAAACTCTTAGCTTGTGC
>JAFLHD010008898.1:0-38434 GCA_018856295.1 Blastosporella zonata | reverse complement strand
AGCTTGTGCCACATTGCTTCATCGCACTTGACTTTTGTTATCATGTTTTGGGCGCCATCATTCCCCGTCCCCTCTTAGTAAGTGAATTGCCTGATCACCCTGACGCAGCCCTTGATGGTTGATCCGGGGTTAGTACCGTGGCAACCGCGCCACGAACGCACACCACCGCAATTTTGGATTTCGGTATAATATTCGGTAACATCAATGGGTACGAAAATCACCCATATGTATACGGGTAGTCTTACGTCGCAGCTCAAAATGCACGTAGCTTGGCTTTTGTCCGGGCCAACGATATACGCCCCTGTCTTTTTCGGCGCGGTCTTAGTGAGTGACAATGTCTCTCCTGTTAGGTCTATTAGAAGAACAACAACGCGGCACCTGCTGGTTTGACCACGGGTTCCTGGAATATATCACATCGCCTCTCCTGTCAATTGCTGTGTACATTTTTCAAGTGCTGTGGCGAACAATAACGACGACACTTGACTCCTAATCAATGGGTCAACAGACGAAATTGAACGCCGCAGTGTCGTACATTGAGTAGACAATATTAGGACGTCGAAGAGCTCCCTTTCTCGTTCACCACTGTTCTGCCTCCCGCTTATTTCCCTATCTCCCCCCCAGGTTTAGCGATGCTTAGCGATGGATAAAGTAAGGGATCGATAAGCGCCTCTGCATCCGATCGGAGGAGCGATTCATTTCTTCCATTAGGCGATTAGCCCTCGCATCCTTTCCGACGAATCGGATGAGCCCATCGGAGAGTTTATCAGTGGTAGAACAAGAATAGCACACGATCGTGCGTGATATACAAGAAATATACAGTGTGAGTAGGGATATACATAAGCCGAACGATGTAACCAAGTCCAGGTGCAGACAAAAAATGTCCATCCCCAGGGTATATTAAGGCGCTGCCTCATGTCAAGTATCATATCGGAAGGAGAGTCAAAAAAAAATCGAACTAAAAGAAACCTCGCAGAAATCCCAATGCAATAAATAATGAAAAAAGACTAGCATGAACTCGTCGGCGGCTAAGGAGAGTATTGCGAGTATTGGGCTTGGAGGTAGTTACTGAGCATCGCTTCTTCAACGGATTTTGCAGCGGCGTCCAGGTACTCTTGCGATGCTAGGCATGAGCAGCTGGCGGTGGCGTCATTGTAGAGAGTCACAGGCGAGAACAACATCCCATCACTTTCCAGCCCCAATGTCGCGTGGGAATAATCCGCACCAGGCGCCGACGCCCATCGGTGGTCCTCTAAATAGCTCGGCATTCCTTCTGCTAGAGAAGGGTCATAAGAGGTGGCGCTATACTCCATGTAGCCTTGTGACCCATGCGGCAGGGCAAGGTCTCCACCGAAGGGTGAAGATGACCAGGGTGAGACGCTCTCTGAAGGATGTTGAATTTCATCATTCCCAAAGGCCAACGACGGAGATGTTTGGATCGGATCCGAGGCAGCGATCAGGGGGCCCGAAGGGGCTGCTGATTCGAGACTGCCAATGGAGAAAACGTTACCAAACAAATCTTCCGTAAGATAACTCGTAGGCGTGCACTGCATAGAGGTGAGCAAGCTTACAGCTAGTTGTCGGTATGACTCACATCATCGTACAAATGATCAAAGGACTGCGGGACGTCGATAGAGGTCAAGAGTGAACGGTTTCCCATCACAGACCTAGAGCGAAATTGGGGGGCCCACTCTTCGAAGGAAGAGAAATTTCCTACGAGAGGCAATGTAGGAACAGACGCCGATCGACGGCGAGAAGCTTTATCTGCTGCGACAGGAGGTGGCGGGGAAAGACTTATAGCAAGCGGCAATGGATGCCGTGGAAATGGTGCGAGGACTACAAGCGGTGTCGTCGGAGGTGAAATGGATGGATACGACTTCGACCTAGACAAGGAAGCGGCCTTCTTCTTGTGGCCTAAATTTTTCTTCGCAGGGCGGAAGCGATAACTGGGATGCAGGCGGGCGTGTTCCACCTTCTCTCGGTCGGCGAGCGCTTGCCAATGCCTTCTCTGATCCTCAGAGAGCGCTCGCCAGGCCTCTCCGGCGCGCTTCGATAGAGTCACCTTCTCAGATGTGGTACCAGCACGACGGCGCACCCTCTTCCCCTGCCTTGTATGGAGGCGAGCAAACTCGCAGCGGAATATAATGAACGCGTTTCGTGGGCGAGCCACAAAGGACGGGTCTTCATGATCCCCTGTCTCGGCAGAAGGGTCTAAGGAAAAGCTAAAGCTGCCAGAGAGTGAGTAATTGCTGGAGGCCGGCGAAGGCGCCTCTGGAGAAGATGGACGAGTGACAATATCGGTCTGCATCGAAGATTGCAGTTGAAATGATGTGATAAGTGCAGAGGGGATGTCGGAAGAGAGCGGTTGGGGATGGAATAGCTCGACTTGATCTTCCTCTTCGAGGGGAGTCCATCCTGAGACGCCCGACATGATAGAGTGGAGGCCCATCTTTCGTGAGGAAAGATCTTATATGTCAGGCCGACAAACTACCGCTGCATTGTTGTGATTATGGGGGAACAAAGTTGACCAGATCTGGGATTCTTTTTGTGGCGATCTCGATCATGATCGGTCGATTCTCATCATCAAAGGAGCGAGTCTTTTACTTTTAAAGTCTGTATTAATATGTGCTGGTAGATATCCACCGCAGAAATAACAATGGCGATCAAGTGGCGAATCGAACGAAACCACACATAAAGTTGCAAGTGCTACGGTTGGACAAGTGGATTTTGGCAATCTTCTCATCATGATGAGTCCCTCGGCCATTTCTTCTCGGCTTACGGCATATCACAACTCCCCCCTCGCCATTGTGTTGCCCTGAAATAATCAAATATCTCGATATCTCGATTTCACATCGTGGTATCAATGCAAAGGGCCCAGGCTTATACTGCGACAAAAGTGCGACAAAAGCAAATTATTAGGGGCTATAATGACGCTAGTAGTCTCACATTCACTGGGTCGAAAGAGAATTGTCGATTAGGGTGTTGCGGTCTCCCGAGTTGGAATGATTTCCTCATCTCACTAGTCCATATTTTGCGTGTCATCAGTCGGAGAATGGACATACCAAGATAAAGTGAGATAGGTTGAATACTCATACGGTCTGATCAGTGAGAACATTTGGGCTGGGCTTAATGAAAGAGATTTAGAAATCAAGGTTTTTGGCGAGTGGCGAATGAAATTATGATGGCCGGACTCCGAATTTACCAACTCCTTTAAGGAAAGATGCCAGCTTACGCGTGGGTATAAGTACATATCAAGCTTAATAATAGGTAACAGGTTCCCTATTGAGCGCTAGTAACGATGATGGAATGTTCAGTCGGGTTCGAGAACCTACTGATTTGTGAATTGCCGACGGTTGAATCTCTCCACAAAGGAATCAGCGTTCTGATTCTGATTGCCGCGCAGGTCGAAGCGCTTGCTAGACGCGGCGTTTGGCCTGATTCAGATCATCCGGATAATTGTTGTTCCAGCTTTGAAATTGATGCCCAAGTGGATAAGAGTCGATGCGCCTCTTCCCGCGTTGGAAGTCGTGATCCATCTATCGCTGGAAAAGATGGGCTGTGGAAGGATTCCTCCATTATGGCACGGGAATTGGATGTTAACGGCGTCATCCCACGGCTCCATAATCGTCTTCCTCGATGAACTCAAAATTCAATGGCGGGGGGCATTTTTGCTTGGTCTATCAGGACAAACACGGCGAAAAGACGTACTATGGGGATGTACACCATTAGACTGCTTGGTAGAACGAGCATGAGTTGGGGGGGGCAGTTTGCGTTCTTGCCCGATTCTATGATTGTCCTTTGAACTGTTCTCCTATACGTCTCATAATATTTCTTCTGAATAGTGCCAGGACATTATAATCACCGCATTATCTCTCAAAGTGATCAAAATTCCAAACTGTACCATGAAACGAGAGAATTTGTAGAGGTCACTCAGACCTTATCCTGGATTTTTCCGCAATGCCTCGAACTCCCCACATCACTGAGACTCTATCGCAGTTTCGTGGGAGATGTTGTGCGCAGTGTCTCCGTTCCACAGCAGTGTTCACCTCCCCGGGAATCTGCTTCCCAAGGAACAACAGCTGCATGCCCCTCCTTGCGCCATGCGATGCGCATCCTTCGATGCACGTGTTTACAGTGTACACCCTACGTCCACAGTTCGATCGTCATCTGGAAATACATAAGTATCAAATAACGACAAGGCTGTGAAAGATCGCGTGATTTCGCTTAATTCAACGAAGCAATGGGAATCGGTGATGATGGATCTCCCGCAAAAACCGACAATCCCATCCCTATGACAAAACCTGATTTTTTTTCTTGAATATCCATACCGCGAGAATATTATTCCTCGTACATCCTAGCAAAAAAGACTCAGCTGAGTGGGGGGTCGTAGAAGTATTGACGATGCCAACTTTATCAACAGTTGTGCCCCTCGGCCAAACACCGTCGCGTCTAAAGAGTCACGAGCCGCTTGACCACTCCGAGTAGGCCGTTCCCTCTTTTAGCTTTCGTGGCCCATATTTTCCGAGGTGTCGCATCTCTAGACCGAACAGCGACAAGTAAAAGTCATGAACAAAGTTAGCGAGCACTCACCAAGGCTTCGTAATTTTGCCTCATTAGCTCGGTTATGAGTGCTTCTCTTAATCCAGTACCTGTTATATTGGCTCGAGAGAGTTACGAGTGTTGGGGGAACAGGCTTCTTATATAGACAAGAATGTCTTTGACCTTTGACATTCTGGATATATGCGGGAATGTTGTCAAACAAAGCGTTTCTATCATAGGTGGCACTTACGACCCAATGAGACCAGACCGGACAATGCTATAGCGACATCTCTAACGCTTCGACTTGTAAGAGTCGCAGAGGAGAGCCCAGCAATGACGCAATGACGCACAAACAGGGCCGTGCGAACGATGTACCAAAATCCCCTCTGACTAAGGCAAAATAAATAAATAAAAAGGCTTGCCGTACCGGGCAGAATTAACATATCGTTCAGCTACTAGAAGCAATTTACATGTTCGGCGTGGCGTCGCTGGCGTCGTGGAGGTCAAGAAGAGGCAAACAAAGTCAATCCGACGTGTTCCGGGCGAGACTTATGGAGATTGAACGTGAACCACTGGTCAATTGCGTATACATATCCTTTATACTCCCCGAAAGCTCATGATCACCGACTAACAACCTCGCCGAACTCGGCGAACAAGTTGGGATCGACACCGCATTTAGTCCTTGTAGTTACAGGAGTTGAGTTCGCAACGATGCATTAGTCAATATTAAGTACTTGACATTTACCGTATTCGTAGTATAATAGTATTACCGGCAAGGATCTCTGGTCGGGGACGGAGAATCATCGGTAATCATGAATTTCATAAGTTGGGGGGGTATGGGCGTCGTGGTTAACAATCCTCGGGGGTCGATTTTGCATCCTGTTATGTTATTATTTAATGAGACAAGAGTCGGAAATATGTGTCCGTCGCATGGGACACTGGCGGACTGGGGGGGAGGTGGCGGGCATGTATTAGAAATGTAATCAAGGACTTGGACCGTGATGTTACGTTTCGGTCTAAAAGACAGGGGTGGATGCTGGGTCAGATTGGCTAAGACGGTACAATTCAGCTTAAGGCCCGATCTGGAATCTGGAAGTGAAATGGCCGTAGATACGGCAGATTCTGTAATGGAAGGGTTCAACTTCGCCGCGTTTACAACGTTGCAAAGCCCCCAGATCTTTTTTTTTTTGTTAAAAAAGAAAAAGAAAAAGAACAAAGGGCCTAAAAGGCCACCAATAATTGTTCATATCACGTCTGCCATTTGTCATTTGTGGTGCTGAAAATCTCAGATCTGGATGACAATTGCAATGCGTCGGAGTCGCCGGGGGTCAATACCAGGTACACTGGCGCAGAGATTGGTTGATCGACGGTAGCTCCAAATTTGAAGTAAATGAGAATGGATGCGTTGGATATTCGGTACTGGGCCTGAAAGAAGTGAGAAAAACTATTGAATCAAGGGCAACACAATCTTGAAAGATGAAGGTACAGTGAGGCCTTGGACTTCAGAGGAAGACTTTGCCGACTTGAGAATGATCAAAGCCATCCGACAATTCTCTCCTGACAGACCTCCAAGGAAGGTCAATTGAATGACGCGAGTCCACCTGGGAATTTCAACAGGGTAAAAACAAACAAAAAAACAAAAACAAAAAACAAAACAAAAAAGCCCTGCATCAAAAAAGGAAAGAAAAGCGAGATGGTCCCTCATGGTGTTCAAAATCCTAAATGTGCAGTCAGCTTGTTATAGCCGTGAAAGAGCAAAGGAAGCCAAAAAGAAAGGCGGGGAAGGACGGACTTGCATCAAAAAGGGTTGACCACATGAGGACGACGAGAAATCCTCAATTGTTCTTGATTTACAAAGGAAAGACTAAAAGAAGGGCATCCATATTTAACACAGTCGCACTGTGGCTTTACCCATTTGGACTTGTAATTTATTGCCGAGTGATGCGGGCGGGCACGAGGCTACAAAGGCTTCCTGCCCTTATCATCATGCAAGCAAGAAGAGTTCGAATAGAAATTCCGTAGTATGCCTCGTTGACATCCGCACAAGCTAAGCTCCAGGACAAAGCAAGGTATAACATCGATAAAGATACACCAGTTTGTAGTTCGAACTGCCTTGCAGGACGACTCAATAATGTGTTAACTGGTCCAAAACTTGCCTCAGGGAAGGATATTGAGCGAAAACTTCAAACACTAGGAAAACACACGGTTGGACTCATCTGATCAGGTGGGCAAGGAGAATGAATACCGGTCATACCTTGCACGATTAAATAAGGAAGGGAGCTTATATGAGTGAATAAGCCCGTTGGATTGCTGCCAAGGCGGTGGTATGATGACGTGATGGGTGGCAGGTGATATGATATATTTCCTAAATGGTGGTCCCCACGCGCCTGATGCCAGTGCCACTTTCTATCTTTCGCTATTTCTACCTTCACTTATCACTCTATAAAGAAAGTTAGTGTTTATAAGTGATCTTCCTCTGCCTTTCATTCAGATTTAGGGGCAACAGGCCAATAGTCTTCCGGTGACTATACTTTCAAGAATCAAGAGGCATAATTTGCCATTGGGGGAGCTCCTATCGACTCAGGCGAAACACACCTAACCTAATCTCACAAGAAATAGGCACCCAAACAACATGCTTAATGAGCCTTCAATATGTGACGATCCTTGCTATGGGTGGCGGAGACACTTGGAGGCAAAACGGGACACCCCAAGAATCAACGGCTCCTCTGGAGGTGTGTCAATGGATGTTTTCGTTCTGAGCACGAATCGCTGATGTTGTGAACACACCAGCCTTTGTGGCCGTCGTTCTTTGCCTTGTCTTTATCATCGTCGTGGCATGCAGTGCTATTCTTTTCTTGCTTCGCGATCAAAGGGCCTTCGATGCGGAGCAGGCACATCACCCTAAAAGGAATCACCCCTCGACTGACTCGACTCATCCCGTTGCCCGTCTTCGTTGGGCCTCCCGGTTGAGGGCTTTCTTTGATCGCCCAAAGAACGTGGGTGCTAATGGTGCAAAGATTAATACCCAAGTTCAAACGAGGGGAGGTGGTGAGCATGGTTGGATACAAGCTGGATCTACGGAAGACTGGGAATCCTACCCAGGTGTAAGGATTACCAGGCCTTCAGCTGTGTGGGAAGCTAGTTCCGTCAGTCCGCCGCCGTTGCAGGACACACCTTTTGCCAAGCCACCGTCTCCAATCTCCAGGAATACCTCTGACTCTGATTCGAGTATTCACTTTGATAACCATGGAATCCGCGGCCTATCTCATGCAGAAATGCGATCACCGCACTCACCTCTACCGAATATTCACTCACAACTCTCCTCGCCGTCAACTTCCCCTAAATCCTCACACATTCACCTTCACAATGTATACCCGGAAACGTCACCTGATTTCCTACAACATCATAATGACAGTAGAGAGTACGTGGGGTCATCCGGTGTGGTCATGCGCACCTTACCAGGAGGTACGAAATTCGTCGAGGGCTTGTAACTTGATACCAAAGGACCGGGTTCGGTTTGCTATACATACCTATACATTTTGGACTAACTGTTGTACGCTATCTGTATCGCTCTTTAGTTACCCTCGCTCTTCGCTATGTAACTACTGACCGTCTGCTTTGTTGTATGTAATTTATCTGTACAGTACGGCTCGTTGACTTTTTTGTTCGACCCTGATGTCCCAGGTCTTCACACTCTTTATATGCTAAATGTATATCGTATTGCTCTTGCTATATAGCCCATCTTGGGTGACCTCTACTTCCTCTCGAGTCTTACTCCTCTTCATCTTTGTTCATTTCGTCGTCGTCATCATCGTCATCGTAATTATTGCCATCCTCATCCATCAATTCATTATCATCCCTAGTCTCTGCGCCACCATTTCATCACTGTATGGCTCACTCCACCCTAGCATTGTTCGAGCCTCATTCAGCTTCTCCAATTCTTCTGCATCCTCGTCTTCATACCAGGTCCACTCGAATTCATCGTTCGCCAAAACTTCTTTGCAAATGCGATCACGGGCGTACCTCCTTTCGCAGATCTTTAGAACAGTCCATGAACTTGAGCATGGTAAACTCAAGCGACGCAATCTCCCCACTTTCGACCCGCGCCCTCACATCCATCATTCATGGTTTCCACACATTCTCTCAATCGCCTTAAATATTCCCTCTCTTCGCGAAAGCACGCGCTATACAGTCCTTTCCAGTCGAAGCTTGCCTCAAAGCTTGTCGAAATCGACGAGGAACAGGCTTTCCGTATTCCAGGATAGATCTAAGCCTTTCCTTGAGCTTCCGTTGGATTTCTGGGGTACACTGCTTCTCTGAGACAATTGCCCTTGAGGGGTTTGACGCGTCGATGGGATCGAGGTTGAAATCACACGCAAGATAAATCTTGCCATATTATTTTTGGGAGTACCACACGCCTTTGAAATCGAATCCAGTCCAATTCAAAGGGACATGGACATAATTAAACCGTACCACAATCGATAGCAAGCCACGTCCTCTTCAGATGTTTGTTAATGAATACCTGTTCGACCGCTTGGGCAAAATCGCGTGAGACCTGGCATCTGGGAGCTCCTTGACATGTGACAGCACAGGATAGAAGAGATCTCGAGGGAACTCGAAGTAGGGAGCGTCTGCCACATATAAAACCAGCAAAAAATCAAGCACTACTTTGTGGCCCTCCGGTGAAGTTGGTAAATCGGATAAGATAAGATTGGTTACTTAGTCGTGTTCTTCCTTCAGTATAAAATCAATTGAGAGCATTACAGAACAAATCTTGAGGTGGGCATACGAGCTCTGGCGATGGGTTCTCAAATCTGAACCCCAATTTACTGACGCTCGGAGCGATGTATTGTCCTCGGCCAGGCAAGTTAGCCTATCCGAATCTACTTCCAGGCTACAGATTCCTATTCAAATTGATCTCATTTATGGTTTCATCATCCCCAGTGCATACCATCTTGAATCGGAAGTGCGTGAATTATGCTGACTTACAATTGAATTATGCCTGGAATGTACCCCTGTATTACTACTAAATCGGCGAGGCCCCCTCAGTTCTGGTTAGCGTCATCCCTAAAACTGGTCAACACTATCGCCTCCACACGATACGCTTCGATAGTGCAACTGAATGCTCTGCGGAAATGTATGGTTTAACCTCACGAGGCCTTTTCACGCCTGGAAGGTGCGAGGATGAACACACGTCTTCTGATCTCATGATGAGGTCCCACTCGCAGGTGCAGCCAAACGATTGGTTTATCACTTCGGTTATCCATCCATCACCAAAGAAAGATGGAAGATCCGAACGTTATCGAGGCAGAATCACCTGGTGTTCAAGTCTGGGCCCAAGGAACGCCTTGGTATCGGACAGATGTGTGGTCATTAAGAACGCGGGAGTCGCATCCAGGGGAATGCGTAGTACAGCTGTTATACAATAAAATTGGCCCAGTGCAGAAGCAGAGCAGAGTGAAAAAAAAGCATTACGAAAACACGCAATATACAATGACCCAGATCAAGGAAAATGAAGGAAGGAATGGTGGTGAGGCGGGGAGAAAATCCAATGGGTCAATCATAATGTCTGCACCACAATGGTGGTATCATCGATCCACGCCACATCCATATCCAGAGTAAGCACACTCGATACCCTGTACCGATCATCACCTCCGAGCGCCCGACGCAGCAATCGTAGTGCCATATTATCAGAGGGTTCATTAGATGCCGCACGTGCCTCAAAGGGCTGGTCTGTCGTTGTCTGGGCCCAGCTGCCCACGATACGCTGCTGCCCTTCGCCGGAGCACAAGTCCGCAAAACCATCAGACGAGAGAATCAAAAACCGTGGCCCCTGTGCGGGACCGTCGAGCCGGCGGTGGGTCACCTCAGGCTGTGCTGTGATATACGGGGGAGTGCGATTTCGAACCAGGAATTCCTCCCATGGGGAGATGTTGTGGAAGCCGGGGAAGAGGTTGTAGAGGATACGTCGCGTGAAAATGGGCGGCTGTTTAAAGGGTATATCTCCAAGGCCTTAAATTTAGTCGCGTGTGGGGGAAGGGGTGGGAACTATCAGCATAAGTCAAATATATTTTAAGGATAGTTACGCACATCTAAATGGGGCAAGTGCTCCAAGGACGCGCCTGTCGATTACGCACTCCGGCTCGCCTGGGTGGGCCCGTTGAACACGCTCTACCTCTGCATCATTGTCTCCGTTGTGTTCGGTGGTCAACCGTTGAATTGACCAGTCATCGCCGGCGTCGTTTAGGGAGACCAGAGCTAGCAAAAATAGCGAAATCAGTCGCTGACACAGATCGTGAAGCGCACATGCGTGTCAGGCACCAGCTTAGTGATATTACTTACTAGCTTGGCAGTCTCCTAGATTCGCGACCCAGAGGTTGTCGTGCTCTGGGTCGACAAGAGCGACGAGTGCAGTGGTGCCATACATGCAAAGGCGCGCTTTTTTCCAGTTAGCGCCTCCCGCGTGTTGGTCGTTGATGATATTCCGTATCTCTGCATCTGAAAAATTCTCTAATCCCTCAAGACCACCAAAGAGCTCCAGCACGTCATTGGCAATCGCGTCGTCAAAAGCAAGGATGGACTGGGAAAAGAGATCGGCAACATGAGCAGGTGAAGAGCAAGCAGATGGGTCATTCGCCAGCGCTTTACACAGAAAATCGCGGATGATGATCGGGAGGTGGTATGCGACATGTTCCACGGTGACATCTCCGAGATGGCCTACAATAGTTGGGGTCAACAATAAAGCCTGCGAAACGAACAACTGTGCGCCCGCACCATCAAATACCCCAGTTAAAGTCCACATGGACCCAAGAATGTTAAGCTGGGTCACGACGTATCTGTCCTGCGTCTTTGTTGTAGGGGACGGCTGGAAATTGATGCTATCCGCTCTCCATCCTTTGTGAGAATCAAAAACAGTGGTCTGTGGTTTAGCAAGCACCCTTAGCTCTCTCCACAGGTCTGGCTCTGTCAGGACCTTGTATGAACGCGGCCAGGGCCCATCCTCAGGCCCACATCTCGAACCAGGAATGTCCTCTGAGTATGCCCAGCTATTGGACCCACGGTCGACCAGCATGACCAAGAAGGCCCAGACGCCAGACAAGTGGTCCGCAAGCCTTGATTGAAGTAGTCGAAGCGACGTTGTGGATGGAAAGCTGGCACAGCGGCCAGAGTGGGGAAATAAAGAAAAGAGAGCCAGAACAAGCGGTTTATTTAAAACGACGCGAACATCATAAACCGGAACAGAATATAATTGAAAAATGAAGTCGGCTTTAGGTTTATCATCCTACACGTGATGGTAACTTGTGGGAATTCATATATAACACTACTTAGCGCGCTGCTGACCCTTACAGAGGTACTAGTTCCCCACTAGTATATCCATTTATCGACTGGGGGGGGCAATCACGTTGCCCGTCGGACATACGTCCTTTCATCGATACAGATACCGAGTGTGTCGCGGGAAGGTCACCCGACCCGCCACGCGTAGCGCCAGGCCCCCGTTGTAGATTTATCGATCCAGCTGTAAAATGCAATGATGTGTATATGGCGTATTGAACGTGTGTACAATGCAATATATGGGTGTAATGTATGAAGGGTAGTGAATGTATAATGGTGGTATGTATGCTGTATGTATGTATACAAAGAAGTCCGTTGATACCGTGAGCGGAAGGGGCCAGGGCCGACTAGAGCTGACGGAATGGATTGTTTGACGAGCCTCCGGTGTTTGCCGGTTTCAGCCAGTAAGCGCCAGGGTTTAGTACGTTTAGTGGTGGGGACGCCATGAGAGCAGGCCGTACGGATGACGCGTACGCCTCTGCTTCACTCTCAGGCTCTCGTGCCCTGATCGAAAACGAGGTGTTCATGGTACTCGACGACATGCGGGAAGAAAGTAGATCCTTCCGGATGGGCTGGCGCGGTTCTGGCATGTGCCGTGGCTGTCCTGTCACTTCAGAATATAATGAGTGGGCAGACATCCTGCTCGAGACGCTTGGGGGTGGCGGCTGTCGGCGCGTTTTGAAAGGAGGTCGGTAATCGTCGAGCGGCGGAAGGCTCGATGCCTTACTGTATCGCGAGTCCTCCTTCGAGTAATCGTATGCGTTGATGAATTGGTCGAGGTCTGCGGAGTTCCGGGCATCCTCTGCGTCCCGCAGCGCACGCAGTTTCATTTCATCATTCTGCCACGTAGTATGTGTCGGAAGAACCACCCGTTTCGGGCTACGTCCAAACAGCCGCTCGACGATGCGCCCACGCCATGTCAACTTATGGTCAAGACGCTTGACCGAAGCGAATAGCGCCGTTCGCTTTGTCCGCTGTTGGCGCGCACGGCGCCGCCAGCATAGCAAGATCATCAAGAAGATGAACGCGCATCCCAGCGCCATAAGGAGAATTTCCCACCACGCGATGGGATGACGGGTGCTCGCAACCGTGGGGCTCGTGAGACCAGTGACGGAAGGGACCGCACCAGAGCTTGTACCAGTGGTCGACGGGACCTGCACGAGCTCGGAGAGACATACGCCGAACCCGGGGATGACGCTTGAAGAGCCTTGACAATTTGCCGATACACACGAGCCGGATCGGAGTACTTGAGAGGAACTGGAACAGGCAAGGCAATTGCTGGGGCCAGGACCGGAGCAACTTGAGCAACTCGAGTCGCATGTTTGGCACGACGAGGAATCGAAAAACTGTGATCGGCTGCAGGTAGGAAGGCATCTTCCGTTGGACAGCACAGGGAGATCCGTCTGGCAGCTTGAACACTGATTGAATGACGCCCCCGTGCAACTCGCACAGTCTGGATGACATGTAATACAGGATCCGGAGGTGCTGAAGCTGTTTGATGGACAGGTGGTTACGCACTGCCCACCGGAAGCTAGCTGATTTCCTGAGCAGGTAAGACAAAAGGTTGATGACCCAGTACAGGTGGAACAAGACGAATCGCACGCTAGAGATAATTGGCTTTGATTAGCCCGGAGTGTATGGTCCACGTAACTGTACTCACGTATACAAGTTAAATTGTCCTGGGGAGATATGAAGGTGCCAGCGGGACAGCTTTCGATGCATTGGCCGTTGGAGAGTACAGACCCGGGCAGACACGCAGTACACTGCAGTTGGTTGACCGTCGAAGCAGCAGTAAAGTTTGGGATCTCGCACGCCGTACACTTGGCGCCGCATGCTAGTTAAACAATTTAAGTTAGCTTGGATCATAATAGGTTACCCGGTTGACTCACTATCGCACTCGTGCTTGATGTTATCAGCTATGAGGCCTGAACCTTCGCAGATGCCATTACTGTCGGCAGTGACACAGTTTCCATTAAATAGGTACTGGCCGGCACCGCAGAGGACGCAATCGTTTGAAGTCGGACCAGAACACGTCATGCACACCGAGGAGCAAACACTACACGAAGCACCATCGCCGAAACTACCATTTGGGCAGAGCTGGCCGTTGCTTGTTGACCCCTGCACGAAGTTGCACTTGGTTGTGTCGGACGTATCTTGAGTGAACCCCGTCTTGCAAGAGATACAGACCCCAGTCCCGTCTGCGCATTGGGTACATCCTGCCTGACAAACTAAAGATCCTAACTGTGAGTTCAAAGTCATAGCTAGATACAATCGACAAACCTTGGCAGTTGCCCGTAGATGTCAAAAAGAAACCTGTAGAACACTTGGCACACGCGGTACCATTATCCGCAGTAGTCCATCCCGCATTACATGTACATTGCCCATTAGAACCACATTCGCCGTTGAGGCAGTTACACGTCGAGGGCGCGTTGGCAACAAGAGGCTTTAGACATTTTCCAGAACCGGAGATTCCCTGATCACAAGTGGCACAGTTCGAGGGACACTGCTGGCAAGTGGGTCCAAAAAATCCAGCCGCACATGTTTCGCATGTGGCACCGGTGAAGCCTGTGGGGCATACGCACACACCTGCTGAAGAGCATACGCCAGATCCGGCACAGGCGGGAGAGCAGACAGATGACTGCATGTCCAAGAGAGACCATGATGTCGACGATGTACCGGCGGGAAGCTGGGCTACATCAGGAATAGCATCCCATAGCACGATGCGGTCGTTTGAACCTGATTTCACGGCGACCCAAAGGTTGTTCGAAATAGCGAGCGAGGTAGCTGTGATTGGAATGGATGTGTTGACGGAAGGAGTTGATGGAAGCGCGGAAAATCCAGCTTGGCCGGAATAAAGTCTATCCGAATAGATCGCGAGGCCAGGTTCTAAGGACAGGTCTAGTGGCAGGGATGTGGAGGTTGTTGAGTTCTCAAACCCGGCTGATGGTGCATAAGATGCCGATGAAGATGTGAGGAGATTGTGAAGCAATTGCGGGTTTGTCGTCGCCGTGTATTGCCCTGGTAAAAGTTGAATAGAAACTTGAGCACCCGGTACGGTGAGCTTAGCACCGACTAGATTGACATTAGATGTGAACTATGGCATATTATTGAGCAGTCGCATACGCGTGATGTTCGAAAGGCCTTGAAGACACTGTCCTGCAACACAGACCACAGAAGGTGAAGATTGTGCAACTGTCCAAGTAACATTAGTACGCGTTCAAGTAAATCGTAACATTACTTACAGACTGCTGCTCCTAGAGCTATCTGGAAAATGAACAAATATGAAAGCATGACAAGCTTCGTCAACGAAGTAAAGAGAAACTTGAGAATAAAAAGTTTGGAGAAGGCAGTAGGAAGAGCGTAGTAAGCGCTCGTCCTCGTCTTGACCAGATGAAGGTAGTCGGGATAATGTAATTGGATTCCTTAGATAACGCAGCCATTGTTCGAATTTAGAGATTTCTTTGTGCTGTCAATCAAGGGAAGAACAACAAAAAGGCTTCGTCAAGGGCGCCGTCGTCAGGGAACAATGAATTGATGCCGAACATGTGACACAAGCCAAATAATGTCCCAAAACGGAACAAACGCAAGCCAAATACTAATGTCCTAAAACGGAACAAACATCGACCGATTTGGATCAATGCGCCTACAATCGCGTCCTTCGTCGAACAACTCAGCTGACAATCTAGAAAATGCCTTTTATTCTCGTTCCAAAGCAGGTAGTTGATGTATTTATTGACAATGACCTTGGTGGGAGCTTATAACTACTGGTAAAATCGTCTTCAACTGGTGCTAATCATGCACGCTCAACCACCCTCTCTCACTACAATTCAAAGCCTCACAGTCCAATTTCAGAAACTCGCCTGGTAGTCAAGAGGTGCAGTAACCCTCCCGGGTCGACGATCATACTCCTCCGAAAATCAGAACGCCTCTACCTCTACCCATGCCAAAGTGCTACATTCACAAACTTCCTCTGTCGCTGCTTCTCGTGATTTTCCAATTATACTTGAATGAGTCAGGAGAGCCAGACACTGACAGCTTTTCTGTTGAGCCTAGCAACCGATACCCGACTTTCACATCGGCGTCGGAGTAGGGGTGCAAAAACCAAGAAGGGAAATGCGGATACAGATGGGAAGCAACCGATCTTTATGGTTATGTGCTTGAGGCGCTTTAGTATTCCCGAGTAATCCAAGAAAAGCTCTATAACGTCTTTGACATCATCGCGTTCGGCCTCATGTATAATGGGCGCATGGAGATACAACGAGAGGGGGACCTCACCAGCCAATCAAAGACCATGTAGTGATGGGCTTATAGATGGCAATCGAGGACCAAAGTGTGGGTTGACTATACATACTCCTCCATCGCCTGCACACAGCAAGAAGAGTATAGGGAGTTGCAGAAGGCTCAAGGTCCACAGAACTCGAAATCCTACCCGGATGCCTCAACTGGGTCTGGGTCGGATGTTGCAGCTGGAACCCACCCAAACAGGAAAAAGATTTCGTGGCGCCCATCTAGCATCAGCGGCTGGATCCCACGTCTGGCTTGGGAAACTCTGACGCATCTCAGGCTCCCAATCGTCACAAGGGATAGCGAATTTGTGCATGAATAGAGACCTAAATCCAGGCACCTGCGCCAGACCTCAGCTTGTTCGTTCCCAAGGAAGAATGCAGAATAAAAAATCAATTTACAGTCTATAATCCCAAATTTATAAGAGCAACCCGACAATGTACATTGTACGTCCACACGAGGCTATAAAATATAAAACGAAAAAAAGCAACAAGAATCCTACATATCTGGGAGATCAATATTCTCAGACAGCAGGGATGGAGAGGTGAGCGAAACATATCGTTACGAGTCATTTGTAGGTGATTCACTGCGAAGCTGGCTCGGAATGTAGGTGAGGGAGTTGATAGAATCATAGCGTGGCATCGGTCCCAATAGAGGCGAAGATTCATAGGTGGACCTTACGATCGACTCTGCTCGCCTTTGGCGTTCAACAATTCTGCAACAGTCGTCAATGGATAGTACACAGGGCAAGATGAAACAACTGCATACCCTCTCATTATGGCGGACGTTGTCATACGTCTCGCTGTCCGTTTATGGTGGTTGTCCTCGTAGCGATCGGTCTCGTCAACGATCTCTTCTGATATTATTTCCTATAGAGTTTCAATGTAAATCAAGAGTAAATGATGGATCTGGACTGCGAGTTACCTCAATGATGTCTGGACAACGGCTCAGTCAGGTTCTGGGACTGGAGAAAGGTATAGAAGACGCACCTTCTAATGTGATCACACCAATGGCACCTCCTGCTCGACCAGGAGTCCTGCTGATTAGTAGGAGATGGGCGCGTCCAGTTTGGCTAGAAAAAAGTCAATTAACCAGTTCAGTTGTAGATATAAGGGAAGAAATTCACAAATAATCCAGGGCTTGGAAACAATTTATTGTGGGGTGCGCTTCTGGCAAGATAGACAGCTCGAAAGAGGAAACAGGGAGTGCTTTCGATGGGTCATAGGTCAAAAGCTGGGGGGTAGATCAGCCAGATCATACGGATACACAGGCGGAGGGGTCTACCTTCTTGACGAGCAGGAGGCCCACGAATGCGGTTGGATCATCGGGTGCGTGAACTGGGAAACGCGAGTAGCCACTGAGAATGCTGAAAGACAGATCGTGAAGATTAATTGAATGCCAGGCACTGTATGACCAAAAAAAATGACATACATGGAGTCCACTTTGGCATGGTCCAAAATGCAATCCGAGCTCAGCGTTACTGTGTCCTGTCACACAATAAGTTCAGCGTTGACGAAGCTACGAAAAAGACGACACCATTCACCTGCATAGACGTCATGATGGACTCGACGTTCTTGGCATTAAGTTCTAACACGCCATTGAGGATAGCAATTTCATCATCGCGAAGAGGTTCTTGGCCAGTGCGATGGAATTGAAGAAATGACCTGAGTTCTGCCTTCTTGTAGGTAGTGTGCTCCTGACCACCCAGAGCCCAGTCGAGGAGTTTGGCTATTGGATATGCAATCGGCGCTATATAGAGTCAGGGAGACCATCTTGATGCGAGAATATGAAACTGGACTTACAGAGAATCCACATGAGAGCGAGAACGAATGGTGCACATTTGGCTCCTATGGCAAGTCCGTGACGGACGCAAATTGCTTGCGGAATAATTCTGGTGGGTCCAAGGTCAGTTGGGACGTCATCGTGTGTCGTGCAATTATCACTTACTCTCTAAAATAACGAGTTTGAACATCATATCAGAAGATGATGAATTACAAACCACGCACCCAAAAATGACTGGGCTGCTTTCAGTCATCTGATCAACTGTCAACGTGAAGTGCGAACTCACCGATTGCTGTCGTAGAAATGGCCACAGCGGCAATACCTCCGCCAATCTGACATGAAGGTTAAGTAAGGTATTGGAAACGGATCACACAAGGATCAATCGTACCGCGCTATCAAGGAAAATGGGTAAACTTTCGTTGATGACCTGGAATCCAAACGTGGGTAAGGCTATTCGTTCGCCATATAGAGCTACGAATACTGACCACATTGCCTAGAAGTAGAACCTTGAATTGCCGTTATAGTTACCGGATGACGCGACGCGGTCGATCACTCACAACAAGGATCCAATGGCGTCCTTTTGACATGAGCTTCAAAACTAGTGGGATGGTTAGCATCATACATAGAGCCAGCGAGCAAAAATTTAACTCCATACCTTTTTTCGCATTCTGCTGTTCTGCATAATCTGCAGACGAACTCGCCAAGACACGAAGGTGGAGCTCGTCCAGTCCCATAAGTCCTAGAGTCAAACTGGACTGCAATTAGCCGAGCACCTCGCGAAAATTTTCACCACATACCCCGCAAATACGCCTCCGGCAAGAACTAGCGCGGCGCTGATCGTTATCCTGTACCAGAATTCGGGTGAATAAGGCTCTGCAGGATGTTGCCTTGGATGACCCTTCTCAGCTAGTGCGCCAAATGGGCTGGCGATAGCCATACTCCTAGCGAGCAGTGGTAAAGCCCAACGATGCCTCATGATAAAAAGAGGTTCAACAGGAGAGATGGGGCTTAAGATCGAGGGGACTATTTATATAGTAGAGTTTTCGGAACGAAATATTTATCATGTTCGGCTTACATAATGAATCTACATCATTAGAGTGGTATTATTTACCAATGTCGTTAGCTTTTTCTAAATTCTATGCAACAACTTGGTCTTGCCCTTCATAACCTCAGACGCGCTCCAGTCCTCAGGCTTTCGCCTATTTCACGCAGCTACACATACTCTTACTTTCGGAATTATTCCAAAAACACAATGCCGGGTTCCCCACAGGCCGGACAGATTCATCTACTGTCACCCTCTGAGCTAGATTTGCCATTGGGAAAAAAGCCCCGGGTAGTAGCCAAGGGAGGCTCGCAAAAAGGGAGCAAACGATCAAAGAAACGTCAACAGAAAAAGACAGATCTTCCAGAACTCTGTTCTTCAGAAGATGTTCTGTGGAGGGACGTGATTGCTGTTCTCGGAAAGGACGTAGTCGATACAGCTCTAGAAGACGGGAAAGAATTTGACTCTCCCTTCGAATTTCATCAAGAAATTGAAGTTCAAGTGTCCACCATCGGTTCCAACGGTACGTGACGTTTCCAGTTATCTCAAAACAATGCATTTCAAATGATAGCTTCCATGCTATCTCGTGTCAAGCTGGAGACATCATATCGATGCGCTAAAATACCGCGTCAGCTGCTCCGTTATCGTACCGTAACTGAGAAATTTCTGCAGGTGAAGCCATTGGCCGATTACCGAATGAGGAACGACCGTGGACAATTATCCTTCCGTTCGCTTTACCTGGGGAGAAGGTCAAAGCACGCATCTATCGCAATGCAAGGCTCCACTCCTTCGCTGATCTAATTGAGGTCATAACACCAAACACCGATCTCCGGGACGACAACCGCGTCAAATGCCAGTACTTTGGGACATGTGGCGGGTGTCAGTATCAGGTAGATTCTGCGATATTTTTGCTTGCCTTATTCTGACGCTTCAGCAGATGCTCTCTTACGAGACCCAATTAGACCTGAAGAGGGATGTCGTCGTCAAAGCCTACAAGAATTTTTCGGGTGGGCTAACTCTATTTGAATCTATCTGCCAAGGCTGTCGTCACTCATAGCCAAAAACATAGATCTTGCCGAGTCGAGTGTCCCCCCTATTGAGACTACAATCGGGTCTCCATTACAGTACGCTTACCGTACAAAACTGACGCCTCACTTTGAGGCGCCTCCAAAATCTGCCAAGAAAAATCAAGCTTTGTCGGAGGGTAAACCCGAATGGTTAAAGATCGGCTTCAACCGTGCTGGGACTTCTAAAACGATGGATATAGAGGTTGCTTCTTCTTTTAAGGACGGACAAGCACTCTTGGCTGACCTATTTGTACCAAGGAATGCCCTATTGCCACGTCGGTAATAAACGAAGCATATCGCCCAGCTCGCGAGAACATTATCAAGTGCGTTAGCTTGTTTCTTGTAATGATACACGTAGCTCAATCCATTCACCAGAAACATCTATACGTACAAAAGAGGTGTATCGTTGCTATACCGTGATTCATTACCGATACCTACGCCGTCCGATGGCCAGGCCACGGATCCCGTCGAGGCGCTATCCGCAAATCTAGAAGCGCATGTGTGCGTGACTGACCAGCGGGCTACCGCTCGAGAAAAAGTTGGCGACTTTACTTTCGAGTACAAGGCCGGCTCGTTCTTCCAGAACAATAATTCCGTTCTCGTTCCGCTCACAACCTACGTGCATGACGCCATCTTCCCGAAGTCTGACGCTGCCGCCATTACTACCGACTCGGATGCACTACCGCCCACTCACCTCGTCGATGCCTACTGTGGCGCCGGGCTCTTCGCCATCACGCTTTCTCCACACTTCCAAACCGTAGCTGGCATTGAGTTGTCCGAGGACTCCATTAAGGCTGCCAAGACAAATGCGGAACTCAACAAAATTCCCATAGAGAAGATATCCTTCCGTGCCGGCGATGCCGCGGACATCTTCGCCACCGTTGGGGAGTTCCCGCCTGACAGGACGGTACTGATCATCGACCCGCCAAGGAAAGGCTGTGACGACAACTTCATCCGACAGCTCTTGGAGTTCAGGTGTAAGACGGTCGTGTATGTCAGCTGTAATGTGCATACCCAGGCTAGAGACGTGGGGAAAATCTTGAAGGCGACGGAGGGCGAGGAGCAGGGGCGAAAGTATGTCTTGGAGAGCGTTCGTGGATTCGATCTGTTCCCGCAAACAGCGCATGTGGAGTCTGTCGCAGTATTACGATTGGCATAAAAACAACACAGGGCGAGTTCCGCTCTAGATTCCTTGAGCATATTGGGCGCGTCTCGGTTTTCAGCATCAAGTCTCGTCCCAGTCTCTGGCAGTCTCTGGCGTGCGTGCGCATCTCTTACATCTCCTTGCAGAAGCTGTGGCCTTCTGTTATGGTCATGACCTTTCCCAGCAGGAACTGACAGTGAGGCTAATGAGAAGTTATAAGAAGCAGCTAACCTTCAGTGCGTCTTATACACAATACCCCCACATCACGCATGCATTTTTCAAGTCTTTATCACCCCGCTCTCCTCTCCCTCTTGATATCTTCAGCTCGCGGGACGAGGGTGTCCTACGATAGGGCCTATAACGTCTCATCAACCTCCCTCAACAACGTCGCCTGTTCAGATGGCCCTAACGGTCTGGAAACCCGCGGGTTCGACACGTTTGGGTCTATCCCTAACTTCCCATCCATCGGGGGCGCATCGACTGTGGCAGGCTGGAACTCAGACAAGTGCGGTGCCTGCTACAAGCTCACGTACACAAACACGAGCATCTATATCACGGCCGTCGACCATGCAGGCGTTGGATTCAATATCGCATTGCCGGCGTTGGAGGCATTGTTGGGATCCCAAGCTGCTGTCATTGGGGCAGCGGAGGTGGCGGTGGAGGAGGTTGTTAGCACGTTCTGTGGTTTCAAGTAACTAGGTTCGATGGTATTATACTTACTTTCGTAAAGCTGACTTTCTTCAAGGTTGTGAACCCCTCAGTCCCATCAGCCATCCATGTAGTAGCTGTGAAAATAATATGACACAGAGCTTGTCGCCCCCATCGCAGCCTCAGCTAACATTACAGTTCTGGCCGCAGGTTCCGAGTCTTTTTTGGCATCCACACCGCTTTATTCGCAGTCGTCAGTCTAATATACATAGGTATGTGACAACGCGTTATTAATCGTCGTACTGATTGTCATTTGGCACCTCTACAAGGTTTGCATATGGGCTCAGCGCTCCAATCAAAGTTTGTCTTGTTCATCAGAAGAGATGCATAACGCTCATAACAATGATAGAGCTCATAACAATAGACGGTTGACTTCGTCTCCGACATTAAGGTCATTTGAAGCAGGGGTCGCAAGAGACATAAGTTGATTGTCACGACTCATGCGAGTAACCATTGGTTGAACTATGGCTATGTCGATCACATAAATCGTCTTATTAGATGTCAGCTTAAGCATCTCTCGTTGTCCTACATGTTCCCTTCGTATTTTAGGGTCACTATGCGCGTTCATCATTTTCTTTGCTAGCTACTTGTCACTAAAGCATGACTTAGAGCACTTCACCTACTTCTGCTCAACCTCCTTTCGCAAGCACTCACCATCTTTCCCCCACCATCTCCTGTATATCTCGATACAACTGTTCGGATTACCTGGACATTTGGGCCTTCGGATCCATCATTCTTCAACCTCTACGTCCAGTGCCAGGATCTACCAATTACACCCAGGATAAATGCTTCGACGGTGCAGGAGGAGCTCTTCATAATTCTCCCTTCTGGATTCCACATTGATGTCCCGTGAGCTTCTGTGTTGTTTTTGCGAGGTGGTGCACTAATCGAAATCATCTGCTTCTAGTCTTTCGTGTTACATGGAAGGCAAAGTGGACATGTGAATACCCCGACAGTTGACTGTCATTAAAGTCCTGACACTCGCTCCTTTCCCTCCCCTAGCACCGATGAGCTACTCACGCAGAGCTCGAATTTTACATTGGTTCTAGGTGACCCTCCCACGCCGACCACTTCCAAGTTCGTGTTTTAAAAGATCACTTGAGGAAGTTGTTCCAATTTTGACCTCACACAGATCTGCTACGAGTAGTCAAACTAGAACTGCAAGCAAAACCTCCATTACGCCGCCTCCAGATCCCGGCTCAACAATAAACTTAATTAGCATTCTGATCAAGACGTCAAAGCGTTCCATAACGGTTTCTCTAAGTACGGTTGCAACACCCGGGCCAGGAGAAACCTCAACCACCAGCCTTCCAATACCAACAACCTCCCAAACACCCATTATCACCAGCTCTCCGGAACAGCTTCCAGAGAAGCATCGGCCTGTCGCAGTTATTATCGGGGCCTCTGTTGGGGGTGCTTCGTTTATCATTGCGCTAGCGAGCCTTGTCATAATTTGTCGGCGTCGGCGGCGTCGGCCAACGTTCCCATTAATCGAGCCCCTTGCATATGAAACAAGAAGAAGCGCAACCAACTCGAGTAGTACCGGTATGGGAATACTCCAGAGCTGTATTTTACTGTCCCATATTGAAACTCCTTTTAGCAGAGAATAATGGTGAACAGCAACTGGACGTGATCTCCGGTGACAACCTATTGGAAGGCCAAGCACCCACGCCGCTGGAAACCGGCACAGAGGAGCGACTTCGACAGCTGGTGGAACTTATGAGCGAGCGGATATTGGCGTTAGAGGAGGCACAGGTCCCGAGTGGTGAAGATCGACTGCAAGCTCCTCCTCCGGAATATTCTGACGTTGGGGGACACCCAGGCGATCATTCGCTCCAGGAGCCTGATGCTGTGCCAACGGATTAAAGTCAACTTAATTCACCTCAAGTCTGCTGCAAAGGAGCCTCTTGGCAAGCGTCTTCGGAAGTTTATTTTCCATTGCGTCTAGATAGCCCATCATAGTATATACCGATTGCTGAAGTGTGTGGTCAAACTGGCAAAGTTTTCTCTCTTCAAACAGCAGCCATCGCAGCATCCCAAAACCCTCTCTCAAACTTTGTACATCGCTCCCACACCTGGACCCACTCTGCAAACCGCGCCGGTGACGGCGGGTCCTCCACCGCTCGAGATTCAATTAGATCTTTCAAAAGAATCTCACTGAGAACCGAGCAGCATTTGCATGAATACCGGAAGCGCTCACCAAGTCCAAGCTTGACAGCACCCTGGTATACATCTCCAGAGTAGTCGTCCATCCAGCGCTTGTACAGGTTCCCGTCAGTGGAGACCCAACTGTCCTTGAGCGCCGCCTCTTTTTTCAGCCAGAGGCCTACTTCACCATACCCGAGGAGGCAAGCAAGAAGGGCCATCAATAGTCTCGTGCTGTCTCCTGTATTTCGTCGTATAAAAGGTTGGTCAGGAATGTATCACTCGCGCTTACCCTGAAGACCGATATCGATGAGATAGGCACCGTACGCGGTGGTGGCCGCTGCCTCGGGAGTGCTCTCCAGTTCTTCCTCGGAGACACCAAATGAGGCGCAGAAAGCCTTGTGCGTGTTAATCTCCGCGATGATGTTCATGATGGTTTTGGTGGCGCTATCTATCGCCTTGAACGACGGCGACTTTGCTGCGAGGAGTCTAGCTAGCTTCAGACCTCTGCAGAGGTTGATATCGAGGTGCAGCTCACCCATACGCGCGTGCATAATATTTTAGGTAGTGATAGTCCTGTCTGTGAGTTGCGTCAGGGTAGAATTACTTTAATGAACGAAACACGGACATCATGAAGTGGATGAAGGCTTTGCGGGGTAATCTCCCGCGTCCCAGGAGTTTGACAAAGTCATGCTCGACGTATCCCTTCCATTCTAGTGAGTTTCGTTCTATGAGAAGTCGTACAAAGGGGTAAGGATCCGTAGGTGAAGCCCTGGGGACGCGTGAGTCAGGCCACTGTAACTCAATTGAAGGATCCATACCGGGGTATCAATCGCGGTGCCACCGCGTGAAAGTGGTTCAGCGGCCCATGCCCGCGGCCTATGGGTTCAGCGGTCTGTATTGCGGCATGTGTGTACGCAACAGCCTCCCCGACAGCCTCTTTTACTAAAACAGAGCTCCAGGATGGGTACTTGATGACGAAGAGAAGGCTGACGCACAATGTGAGCCGCGCGCGAGATGGCTTGCGATTGCCGCGCTCAGTGTGCATCCTGTTCCATGCGTGCTTGTAGATTGTATGTGTGGGCGCACAAAGAGTGTAATCTGATCGCCGTCCGAGTCGCACAGCACGTCCGCGACGAGCTGGGGGTCCCGCGTGTCTCTCCCCTGCAGGATTTCCATGTTGTCAGAGAGAAGTCCGGAATAGACGAAATCGATGGTCGGAGATTGACGTGATAGGTTCTGGACGGCCTCCATAGACGTGATTACATGACCGCCTTTCAAAAGAACGGCATGCGAGCCATAGCGAAGCAGGCTCTTTGCAGCGGCGACCATGTCCTGGATTGATTTTATCTGCGATGGGACGCCCCGGTGGGAGAGTAGCAGCTCTGCTTCCGCTTTGTTGGGTGTAATTACTGTCGTGAGCGGGAAGAACTCGTCCACCAGGACTTGAATTGCGGTAGGATCCAGAAGACTGTGACCAGATGTGGATACGCACACGGGATCGCAGACAATAGGTGGGAGACTTGATGGGGGGTAGTGCATTGTGAGAGCTTTTACAACGGCTCGTACGCATTCTCCATCGTACAACATACCAGTCTTGATGGCATCCGTCTTGATGTCATCAAGAACTGAGTGTATCTGTCCAAGGTGAGATAGAACACGACTATCAGTGGTGCATCATCTACTCACTTGTTTTTCTACAAACGCCGGAGGAGTAGGCTGCACTCCCTGCACTCCAATGGTGTTCTGAGACGTCAGTGCAGTGATTGCGCTTGTGCCATAGCAGCCATGTGCAGCAATGACTTTGAGATCAGCCTGCCAGTGGGGACAACGTCAACAATAGAAAATCTTCATTCAAAACCTTTACTTGCCTGAATACCAGCGCCACCAGATGAATCTGTACCTGCGATCGTCAATACAGACCGTACAACCATGATGGCCGTTTGAAGCAAGGAGCCAAATTTCAAATATAACTGATTAGATTAGGAATTGGTTCTTTTGGCTTGTTGATCCGTTGATCGCCGTCGCCCTCAACGAAATACAGTGGGGGGCCCCTTCAGACCCCACAAGTTCATTGATGTCAATGTACCCATGGCCAATTCTTTGCTCGAAAACACGAGTAACGGTGCAAATATTGAAGATCATCGTAAGTGTTAACGATCAGCTTGGTTGTGCGCCACTCAGTCGGGCAATCTGTCGCAGCACTGCATGTATAACTTATCATTCCAATATATTCAAGGTCAGAAAACTACTAGCTACCTAGAACTATTGTAAAAAAAAATTACTTTGCGGTGCAAAGCATACCGAGGGATAAAGATCAAAAGAGAAGGAATCTCGTGGGTAGAAGGAAGGACGTGGGACAGAACAATCGTTGAGGAATGTAAAGTGAAATGGCGTTAGGGGAAAAAAAAGGAGAGTGGGAAGGCTAGAGGTTCTCGCTATAGAGCTCCTGAATATAGCTGTGTCCATCGGGAACCTCGTTGCCCCTGGCATGCTTTGTGGTGCATGGGCCAGCGATAGGATGAGGTCCAGGGAAATGGTTGCCGTAGATGTCGGGTACCGCTCCCCCCTGAGCATAGAGGGCGTTAAGAGAGCATTCGAAGTCGAAGTCGATGAGGAACGGTGCATCGAAGTCAAGGGCGACCTCGGGAGTGGATGGGCCAACGGCAGGGAACTGATTGCTATGCCCATTGTATCGGATCGCTTCGTCCGATGGGAATATAGCCTTGGTGATAATCAGATGCATGTTAAGAGGCTAAAATATTGAAAAGGCTTACCTCAAAAAAGGGTGGGGGTTGAGTGTCAACAGAGCGCATTGCCTCGCGCTGCATCTTCTTCGCCTGCTTGGCGGCTTCCTTCTTTTTCTTGCCAACTTTTGGCTGCGGTTTAAACTTGTAGCCAGGATTTCGAAGCTTGTGCTCCTGGCTTGTTTGTTCGGCAAGGTGCACAAAATGTGTGTAAACCCCGGTTTCCGGGTGGATTTTGTGGTATTTCCAGATATGCGATAAAAACCGCGATTTATCCGGAGTCTTTGCCAGGTGTTTGGCGAGGTGGAGGTGTGCTGTCCTGAACAGGATCCACGAGTTTGCCGGGCGGCGTATGTGGCCTGCGCGGACACCGGGCATAGTGCTAGATAGAAATGGATATACGAGGATAAATGCGAGGAGACTGGTGCTAAAAGTGGCGTGGAGATGCGGAGGGAGGGAATTATTTAAGTCTGATACTATGGAGGGAGCAGCTCTTATAAGACTTTCCCGGAAAACTGGATACGCCCGGCATGTGAGCGCGACGGGGTAGTCGGCCAGGAGAAAGCATGGCCAGATCTAGATGTGATTGTGAAGAGTGGCATAGGCCGGCCATGTATTACATCACTCCACCCCACTGGTAAAGCGATCAGTGTGATTTCTTCGATAGTCGCCCCTTCTTACACCAGACTCCCTTATCGTTGTGCCTCGTGGTCAATGCAGAACGCTTGTTGATCGTATGTCGGTTCGCAGATACCCAATCCGTAGTGCTGTCCATTGTCCGGAGGTCCAGGAGGAAACAAGGACTGATGTCGGCACAGGGATATAATGGGTTACAATGACACCTTCGAAGGGGAAAGCGGTCAGCACGATACATTTGGTTGCCAGCTAGGGCGCTTTGACATCTTAACTAAGAGAAACCACATCAGCAGGGGCTCGATGCCGACCATAGATGGAGCATATCAGAGAGTAGATTCGGAAAACCGCGATGTGGGACAAGCTCAAGTGACTTTCGAAAAAAAAAAGAAAGAAAAAAAAAAAAAAAAAAAAACATCAATAAATGGATACGTGCGACTACCACATCTCCTCTTTCTTGACCCCGGAAGCCGGAAGGATGTGCATGGAGTGGAGGTCAGCTTCGATTTCCACCTCCACTTTGGGCAGAGGCGAGAGCACGATAGGCTTCCGTGTCTTGGACCTGAACGGCTTTTGTACGCTGGGGCACAGGTCATTCGTGCTCAATTGGCACGTGTCGCATCGGGGTCCAACAGGAAGGCAGACGACCTAAGATGAATGAGGTTCTACCACTGCTATCACGAACGAAGGGCATTACCTGTCCGAAACCAACAAGCATGTGGTTGATTTCGGGATGAAGTTCTGTCGGAAGCCACGACTGTAGGTTCAATCTAGGGAACGTTAATGGGGCTGACACAATGGAGCAAATGGCTGTACCTTGTTCCTTCTGGATTTTTGGTGGGGGGTTTATGCCAACCAAGCCGGTTTGTGATCCTATGGACATGAACATCGACGCCGATCCCCACGTTCCTAGATCCAATGTCAGTGCCAGATAACATATTCACAGAGGCCGTCTCACAGATTCCATGCGACCTGCAGGGCGAGAAACGCCATCTTTGGACCGACACCTGGTAGAGAGCACAATTCATCGACAGTCTTCGGAACGTCGGAATCGAATTCGTCTCGAAGCCGCACCGCAGCTTTCTTAATATATCTAGATCGCCATGATGAGTTTTCGGCGCTTTTCAAGTGTATTATTGCTCACTCTGTTTTTCGGCGCCAAAAGCCAACCTTTCCAATAGCATCAGCGATTGCGGCATCATCTGCAGCAATCAGGCGGTCCACGCTTAGGCTGCCTCCAAGTGCAACTCGAAGTTTTGAAACAGCCGCATCCGTCACTTCATCTTTTGTTTGTGACGATAACATCAACGAAATAAGTGTAGCAAAACGGCGGTTCTAAAAAATGACGTGTCAACATCGTGCTTTCGAACTCGGGGATCTATGCACGGACCCTTGGATCAGTTTCTTTGAACTGCGCCTGGTCACATCCCATAGTGTCGACTGGAGCAGTTATACGAGAGCGCATCTGCTTTATGGTGTCGTACGTCTCCCGCCACTTTTCTGGAGCTGGATGAGGTACCGCCAATGACTGTTGAATGGGCTTCGGTTTTCGAGGAGATTTAGTGGCTGCTCTTTTAGGAATTGGAGTCTGAGACCCAGAAGCAGTAGCAGTGGTATCCTCTATAGCATCATCGACGACTTCCTCGACCTTTGCTTCTACTTTGATGCGTTTCGAACGTCTCGGTGATGGAGGTTCAACCACAGCAGCCTCAAAGAGAGTCACCCCCGAATTATATGGACTTCCTCGTGCCATAAGTCGTGCAGCACGCATAGAAGTCGTTCTCTTGAGGCCAGACATCCAAGTATTGTTAACTATGGTTAGCGCTTGAGCTCAATATTATTGACTGGAGTCAGCGCGGGAAAACATAATTGAATAACCCCGTTTAGTTAGCTCCGTGGTTCTGGACTAACGTTAAACGAAATAATTTAGTTCGGCTATGTATTCGCCTCATGTAACCCTGTGCGGCTCCTTCCTCCGGGCCCCTACGTCCTCTTTTCTTCCTTCCCTCATCCCCACCTTTCGTTATCCAAGTTTTGGTATTTCCAGGAAGCTTCACAGGAGTTTTTCTCGTTCAACCTGTCACAACTTGGATAGACCACAGTCTTGTTGGTTCCTAGCGTTCCAAGGAGGTTCACTTTTTGCGTCCAGCACACGACTACTTAAAGAGCCCCAGAGGAGCTCTTGACATGCTCGTTAACATAGTGCCTTTTGTGAGCAAGACTCAACTCGCTGCCGTGGTCTTCTCGGTCGTCTTCGAGGACTTGGACCCCATTCCGAATCCCTCCACATGGGCAGCCCAGCTGCAAAACTTGCGGCTCGATGAGCTCGAAGTTCCCGCATTGGTGCATTCGTTAGACAAGGCTGCTGGCATCGTTACGCTTTTGGAGGAAGTCACATTTGACCTTTCGACGAATACCATTTCGTGCCATTTCGTTGATGGCTCAATGGAACGGTGGCCCCTTGTGGGAGCGCAATGTGTAAAGGCACTGGAGAGTGTTGTACGGGACGTCAATGAATCCCTCGCTATTGAGCGGGCAATGGAGTTGGAGAAACAAAGGGAAGAGGAGCTCGAGCGAAGGCTTCAGGAAGCGCCTATGCCCCCTCCAACCGCCAAGCCTCCGCGTCATAAGAAACAAAGGTCTTTGCTGATGACCTTGGTTGCGTATGTAATCCCTTAATATTTGTTTCCTTCGTGCTAATTTTTGAAAATGGCAGGTCCATCATCCCTCTCTACTCTCCTTCCTCCAACTCTCGGCTCCCAACACCGCCGCCGACTCCTATCAGCGAGAAGATACCGTCTGACACTATTTCCCCTCGTGATCGCCGCAGGAGAGCTCGTTCAGACCTGGTAGATGCCTTCCGCCGATATGCTCTGAGTGAACTGTCTCAACACTTCCCTCGTGGGGGATACACCACATGGATCATCCAAAGTATGCTTCGGAGGACTACAGAAACAATGTCCCGTCTCGTTAGGGAGGCTGGTGGATCAACGGACTGCGATCCCCTCTTCCTACACCACCCCCACGAGTCAGAGTTTTTCTCCATCACCGCCGAATCGTTGCCATCAACCCCGTCTGTTTCGGATGACGAGGATGATGGGGATACTTTCACAACGGACACCGACGGAAGCTCACTGCATACGCCGACATCTCCCCAGGTACAGCAATTTGTTCCAGGATACCCCGTGAAGCCTCACAACCACGTCTCCCGATCACCTCGTCGACTTCTCTCGGAAAGTACATACCTTTTGTACGAGCAGCATGCAGCCCTGGCAAGCCGTCTTCGTACGCTTGTGGCCATTGACACTGCCCGCCAAGAACAGGATGCGGACGATCTCCAGCATCATCATCATTTGCTGGAGATTCGAGGTCGGCGTCGAGCGTGGTTAAATAAGACGTTGCATGGTGGCGTTCGTAGCCAGCATGTTGATTTGGCGATGGCAATGGTGTTTAGGAGTTCGCCGCTGGCGCAGCAGTCGTGGTCCGGCGACGACTATGAGTACATTCCCGATGAGCACATGGAGGCTGTACCGCGGTGGCTAGAGTATGAAGAGTATGACAGGATGGAGTTGATGGTGAAGCGGGAGCGACGGTGCACAATGACCTCGAGACTCTTTCCTGTTAGCGAGGAGGAAGACGGCGAGGGTATCGACAACGCAGCGATTCTTGATGTACAGGAAGTTGATCTCGATGGCTTCGACATCGACCTGGAATGCGGAGTCCGGTGTGACACTTACGACGAGTCCTCGGAGGACGGAGGGGGCATTCAAATTTCCTTTGAAATTGAGAGACCTCAGTTGCGCCCCCGGGTACGAACCAGCAGCATGTACAAGCACAGGCTCCGTGTACCTCCCCCCGTTCAAATGGCGCCCGAACGTCCATCCACACCGCAGCTCGGAGCGGCATCGCTCCTCTGCCAGCCCTTGTCTACTGTTGGATCAAGCCAGGATGACTTTCCCCAGCCGCCTGAGTACACCGAGGTTGATGTCAGCCTGAACGTTAGCCAGGTGGACATTTCTGGCTACGGTGGATTCGACAAGTACGCGGAGGACGAATTCACTCTCGCCATGGACCTGCCGATCAGTGTCCGCGTCCAAGACCGCGGTATTCTGGCCAATAAACGTCGCCCTAGTTTTGGTAGCGATCGCGGCTGGTTTTCGTCCAGGTTGTCTCCACCGCCCGGCTTAGGGAATCTCTTGTGTCGGTGACATCCACAACTGTTCGGATAGCACTTGCACGGAGTCAAAGGCAGTCCTTACTCTATACCGTTCGTTCAGCTAACCTTTCATCGTCATTGACATTCTCTTGTAGCCATATCTCCGCGTCGTCATTGCTTTCTTTTTTCTGCTGTTTTCATATTTAGAAACATTTATACCAACCAGTCCGCATCGCCAACCACTACGCACGGATCGCCTCCGTGTAGATACCCCACCCTACTCCATACCAGAACATCACACTTTTCACGTCCTCAGACACTCACACCCACACCATTACCATCACACTCCTTTTCGATTATTCCACGATATCCATTCAAAGAATATCATATGATCTCGCTTAATACATACTAATCACAATTGCAGAAGTTGAGATTATCACCTGGGTTCTTGAGAGTCTGAAGGCAGAGAGATCTTGCTGCTCAAGCGCCGTCGTCAAATTAAGAAAAGATCAAATTTCGCGTGAACCTTTAAACCTTCATGATCTCATGGCAAGTATGTACTCAAGCTCAAGCAGAACATTGGACTCCATCACACCAGCAGTACAGGCGCAGCGAAAGTATGATAGTAATACATGAAAAAATCTATACGCAATTATCAATCACTACGTAGGACTCCAGGCAGTCACGGTAGAAGCAAAGCCATCGACGTTTCCGCTTTGGTTGACAATCCCTACCTCATTTACGCTAATTTGGTAGGTTGCTGCTATAGTAGAAAGACTGTAGATCGACAGCGAAGATGAAGCATCGACATCGAGAATTTGAGATTGACAGTTGGCAGGAGTTAAGCAGGTTTGTGCATAGTTCTATAATATTTCGTCGTCAATAAACCGCCTCGTACATCACAGATGGGACATTGGAAGCATACCGAAAAGAAGCTGTAGAGGCCACCACCTATGCCACAAATGGTTAGCATTTTCCAAATGTTGTAGTAATCATAAAAACCTACCGAAGACTATGATGTTAGTTGAAGTTACCACCTTGAGGCCCCAGGCACTTGTCACAGAGCTGCTGAAGGTCGGGTCCTTGAAAGCAGAGTTGACCGAGAAAGGGGAGGGTGGTGCTGGGGTAGGTTGGAAATATGGCTAATCATGATTAACTTTGAGTATCGTACTTTCACATAAATACTGAAGAAAATGACATACACTCTCGGTCTGAATCAAGCCCATATAGTGATTTTGCGCGCTGACGAGGCTGTACTGATATAAGACGTGGTGTTCGGCTTCAATTTCCGGAAGTCAGTCAAAGGATCATGATTACCGAGGAGAACTTACAAGCTGCAAGGGAACATCACAGAAGTCGAGTTTGAGCTGCTTAACTTACATAGATTTCATGGAACAACGCACCCGTGCCAATAAGCCATACAGGACCCGCGGATTCCGAAAGAATGCCGCGTCCCGAGTAAAGAGACAGCTGCGAAGAACCATCGCCGTCAAGGTCATGGTCAGCAAGCCAGACCCAAGTTCCCTGTCGAATCCAAGAAAACAGGTCAGACATCTCTGTGTTTCAAGATAAGGGTAGACGTGCCTCAAGATAGGCTGTTGAGGCAGGTGTCAGATGGAGGGCGAGGAAAGCCGCGAAACAGTTGGTAGTTCCTCCGGAGCCACTACTCGGGCACTGGCTTGCCTCCAGATTGGTACCAGCAGCTGGCCCTCACGTTAAACAAGGAACAAGAAGCTTCTCATGGACACTCACCACCCCCAAGCCTAATGATCCATGAACAAGTCAATACAATATCGACTCAAATGGTGGACAAGAATCGTCACCTGATATGCGAGTCCCACATTCCAGCACCTCCGTTCTGTCCTGAAGGTTGTTTTACGTTCCATTCTAAAACGATCGCACCCGCAGCTAGAGAGAGGGCAATGAAAATCTAAAAGCATAATATAGAGTTAATAACATACCTGGGCCAATAGTCGAAAAGATTATGTCTGAAATTTCGAGTACACCCTGTGAATTTGCGGCCCCCGCTTGAACTACTACTTGAGGACTAGCTTGATTCTGGAATGCCGACCCAGATCCTGCGATGACAGACCAAGCCTCTCCTACTATTTGGGTCCCCGCAGGAATGGTGAGTGTCGATGTCACGACGTATGTTCCGGCGTCGAAGAAAATAATTTTGCAACCCGCGTACTACCGTGCAATTAGCTATCACTCTCAGGTCATGGGATAGATACACACCTGAGCGAAGATTGCCTTGAGGGCTGCCGTATCGTCAGTCCGTCCGTCGCCCTTTGCGCCGTTGTCTCTGACACTGACGATTTGTGAAAGAGCATAATTTGCATATTGAGGATGCGTCTTTCCAAATATCTTTCCAGAGCTGTCAAGTAACACTGAGGGCTTGGTGGCAGCATGGATGCTTCCCTGGGTGAACGTGGATGCAGAGGAAGTACCATGATAGACATTTCCTTGACCCCATGATGTGACAGTCGTTGTCCCACCAGCGAGAACGACAGCGCCGCCAACGACGCCGACTGCCGTCGGGACATTGGTGAGCTGAGCGTTGTTCAGAACAATAGATCCTCCTAGTTTCCCATTGCTAGCTTGCGAAGTGCGAACAAAGATTGGGGTATTCACAACAGTTGCGTCAATGATAGCTTGCGCTCCAGTGCTCTGTCAAGAATGTTGAAAAAAAAAAACTCAATACAGGCAAATCAACAGCATCCATACCTGTGTCGCTTGCGTGACGCCACCCGTGGCGAGATCGAACCCGACCTTGAACGTATGTCAGTGCAGCCTTGTTATGAGAGGAAACTAGTAACCTACCTGGCAGTTGTTGATGTTGACGCCCTGGAAAGTCCAGCCTTACAAGACATCAGCGGTTTCAGCGACAAACCGGCTCGAATGCTCACCCCAATTCCAATTACTGTATATACCGGTGTTGGCGTTGTTGACTGTAATATTCCTAACCGTGAACCTAAGAAGGGATTAAATTAGCTCAAGAGTTTTTGGGGGGAGGGGAATCGAAGACCCACTGTTGATTTCCGACCCATATTCCATATTTTCCTAGGAACAAATGAGATTTTGTGGGGTATGTGTATACTGTTGAACACACCGCCGTTGAAAACTAAATCCCCCATGAACCCCCCACTGAAAGATAATGGCCGCTTAGTTGGGATTTGATACACATACTTGGACATCTCTCTGACCTTCCATTTTCCATCCAGATACCTGAGAGGCTAGGTAAGTATAAAATGCAAATTGTCATGAAAACGCCAACCTTGATGAGCCGTGCCCGATGCCGTTGACATTTGTACAACAATATTCATGAGAGAAGTCGCTTGTGCCACTTGCCAGTGAATGCCAGTTCCTTGAGAACTTGTTGCTGGTACGCTAGTGTATTTCCAGTCAGACCCCAACAACTCTAGAATCATGCGGAACATACTTTCTGACGTCAATTACGAAGTTCCTGACAGACCGGAAACTGTTCGGTATAATTGTAAGTTTCGGATTCAGAAAGACGAGGATATAATGCCCAACAAGTTGTTCTGGTTGACGTAATACTGAGCGCCACCACCTCCGGGGATGTAGGGATCGGCGTCTAGAAAAGTTGGATCAACTTATGATTTTTGCGTATATGAAGGACTGGATCACGGACCAATTACGGCCATTCCGGTAAAAGACGCAGATGCAAGTAAGGTCGGAGGATTTTTGGCATCGCCAATGAGTTGCGTGTAGTAGTACGCAATGATTGGAGTTGAGACGAGATATGTTCTATACCAGTTCAGTTCAGTTCAGTGACAATACAGGTTCCTTGTTGAGCTTCTTACCCTTTGGGAAAGTAGACAACAGCAGGAGTTACCCTACGAGGGAAGCGGGTCACAGCAACATAAGTACCGCTAGCATTGTTAGAAACCTGTCACTTACGTAGACGAATGGCAAGACCCTCCCCCACAACGGCTTCCCGAGGATATTGCCGCGCTACAGAAGATCAGTCAATCTTCTCATATGGTGTTGAAAGAGAAAAAGTAGGTACTTTATTGCAGCTGTATCATCTGTTACCCCGTCGCCCTTGGCACCAAAGTCCTATCAAAGTGTAAGTGAACTATATAACGGCGGGGAGCAGGGATGAACACTACCTTAACATTCCTGAACACTTGATACCCAGACGGATTCGAGTTGAATGCTGCAATTCCTTGATGTTTTATGCTTTCCAGCCAATAAGGATCTCCGGAAGCAGCGGTCCCTGCTCCCAAAGGGGTAGAGCAAGAGGTCCCGAGGCCACTGACCCCTGTAAAGGCGGCATGAATCACGCTAAAAGCGAGAACGACAGAACGGAAAAGCATGAGCTTGTGTGTTTAGTAATTGTTTCGATCTGACAATCGCAGAAGCAGGCTTTATACCAGCAATTTTACCGGTGCTGTCTGTAACGCTTTGCACCATGGGACCAGAGGGTTCCGATGGATCGACCTCCAGATAAAATGTATCCTCCGCGTGACGCACTCCCTGGGAGAACAGAAAACCGGAAGGAATTACAGGACATAAACAGACCCGAAGAGCCACCATGATTAGCCGTCGATACCGTCGAGACTCAAGAGTCCACGCATTGGACTCGGAGGAACATATATGTCCGATGCCAAGAAAGTGGGCCGATTCCAGAAGGAACTTTTAAGTATGTACGGGAAAATATGTCAATTAGTGCCTCGCTGAACGACTCAGGTGGGGGGTACCGCGTGGCCAATTCCTGGGATAGAAAACAATTCCGTAATGAGCCTCTGTCCTCCCAGTTGAAGCCAGACGTCGAATGGTGTCGGATAGAGACAGGATCGTGGAAGGGAATGCATAGTAAATGTTCAAGAAATACTCAGAAATTGATCTCTCGAAGCTCCGACGAAGAACAGACGATTGAGAAGTTGGCATCACACAATTCAAGAACGCCTTTGCGTCGTCCGTCAGGTGACTCGTTTGAAGCAGCCTCCTTACCGCCGATATCTGAGCCTTGAATACACCATCCCATGTCAGCAGCACAGGTCAGATGAGATTGAGCCTGCCCGTGATAATCAATAATCACTGAAGACACTTGTGACAAGAAGGAACAAGCGGAGGGGAGGCTATTTGTGTGCGAGAAAGATGAGTCAATGTCGACTCTACATACTTGATTACTACGCGATGCCATGAAGACGACCAGTAGGGGCAAGTTCAGTTGGCGGCGATCCTTAAAGATGCACATCATCGCAACGACTATTAAGAACGCGGCGCAGCACAGTTCAACCACCAGATAGAGAGTTCAATGGAAGTTTTGGTGGACAGGAATACCTCTACCGTGACCTGTGGAGAGCAGCCTGGGGAGACTAGATTCTTGGCATCATTGGTGGTCGTTTAAAGAATTCTACCGGTCCGTGCGAACAATCTGAACGCATAACATATTATGTTGGCCATATCCCCAGGGATTGCATGAGCCAACTTTCTCGGTCAGACAGACTGCCCAACGCGGCCAGTGCTACATTGCCTGCTTCATCACTGCTCCACGTCATTGATGAGAAAAAAGCGTATAACGTCACGGTGACCATTGAATGGATTCCCTTCAACACTTCATGATCACGGATTCGACCAGAACCAGCGATGTTCTTGCCCTGGTACCCAGAGTCGTGCGATGAAGAACGACCTGTTTGACATCTTTCAAGTTTCATCATTTCATGTAGCCCTTTTCAATTCAAGCCCGGTTTCTTGATCTTTTTCCGTGAGGCATTGACAGGCTTTTTCCCCTTACGCGTCCTAACCTGGAAAAAAGAGCATTACATATAGACTATTAGCAAGCTTCTAGCTTTGTTATAACTGTCAGTGAAACCTGCGGACAGACTGGTGCATTCCATTCATACCGACGGCAGAAGATTTATGATATATCAAATGAATTTGTAAGTATACCCATACGTGGAAAATCATACATGTTACCCTGATGCTAGTTCGACTAAAAAAGACTCTCGTTCCGCTCCTAGTATATTTACGTGGATATAAGGGGTCAAACATCCGCCCTCCTTGAAATCAAAGCTATGAAATTATACCCACCAAACGTCAACATCTAGATATCTAAGAGTAAAAAGGTAAGCGATGTCACCCTCGCTCTCCTGTTCCGTTCTCCATTAACTACCTACCGCTACAGATGGACCGCCCTCTCCCAAAATCTCCTCTACCTGAATCTCCAACAGACACGGGGATGCGCGCCCTCCTCGTCTCTGCGTTGAACCTGGCCCACGAAGCTGTACATCTGGACACAAAAAAACACTACGCGAAGGCTCTCGTCAAGTATTGCGAGAGCATTCTGCTGCTACGACAACTCTTGCAGGGAATGAGGGACGGCGGCACCAGTCCGAGATGTAGTTGGACTCCGGGTACGAAAGATAAACAAGAAGAGGAAGAAACCAAACTGCAAGCAATTGTGCGTCCCAAGTCACGATCTGGTCGTATCGCTCCCTCCGAAGTATTGACTAATCACCGCCAGCTCGACACTTACACCACTCGAATAAATATCCTGAAGGGTGTTGTCAATGGGATCGGACATAAGGCGAATATAGACAGGAAGATGAGATGATCAGATGATATTCCACTGCTGGCAGATGTACGGAATAGGTACAGTGCTAAGAGATGTGTGTGCCAATCTGTCATCCGGGCGGCTTTTTCTCTGATCCATGCCAAGCGCTCGTCGAATTATAGATCATCGCCTGTGACTATCACCTGTACCAACATGTATATTATACACCCTTAGCTTGATTGTACTCTGGAGTATTGAATTTAACTGGACTGCGTCATTAACGGTGAAAGGTTGACAGCATGATCAATGTCCCGCGTCCGACGCGTCAAAGT
>JAFLHD010008897.1:12269-76161 GCA_018856295.1 Blastosporella zonata | reverse complement strand
GACCATTACTCCTTAGTAAAAGGCACATATCTGAATTGGTTACAATTCAGATACCTGATCCATATATATACAGTTCGTTGCGCAAACTGTAGTAAGCTGCGGGCTTACAGCATGCGTCTCAACTCTCTCACACCGCCTTGCAACATTCGCTGTTCATCATTCTCATTCCTATCAAATACTTAAAATACCCTCCCAAAAGATCGCTGCAGCACCTCCTAAACCATCGCTCTCGTAGCCAAAACAAATATATATATATCGATCTTGAAAGAAAGTCAACATAGTAAAAATCCTCAAAAACAAGGAAAGGCGACGCGTGGCGTATATGGTATGCAGGGGCGACGCAAGAAAAAGAAAAGACGTGAAAAACGTACGGGATCAAAGCAAAAGTACAACTAAGATCGATATGGATAGAACGGTAAAAAGTATGTATGTATGTACTCGAAAAAAGAAGAAAAGGCAAGGAGACGACAAGGATAAGCAAGACAAAGACAGACAGGAACCAATGAAAGACAAGTATCACAAACTCAACCAAAACCAGGGCATGAGAATGAGTGGGCAACTGAACATGGCCACGGCGGCGGCGGCGGCGGCGGCGGCGAGGTCGAGTCGTACGTACGCAGGCAGGCCGCCATGAGCATTGCTACATCCGACACCATGGAAGAGAGGAGCAGGAGCACCCAAAGCGGCGCCTCGGATCTAATCAAATGACGATCGATACCCTTTCCCCAAGTCACAAAATAACCAATTACCCACCTCCCCAACTAATGCCCCGCATGGCCATGGCCATTCCCATTCGCATAAACCGCCTGCATCGCCTTCGCACTTACATGTATATGTTTCGGTTCCTTCACCTCATAACACACCTCAATCGCCTGAATCCACTTGTCCCCAATCACATCCTCAATCGACGCGCGATTCCGCGGATCCGGCTCCAGCATCTTCCGTATAAGGGGCCGGCACGCCCTTGGGGAGAGGTTGTTGATCGTCGGCGGGCACGAGGACACCGCTGGCAGCGGGTTCGCGCAGGCCGAGGCGTACGAGGCGTACAGAGAGTCGGTGGCGGGCTGCGCAGCGCGCCAGGGGAGCTCTTGGAAGTGGAGACAGTAGTACACGATTCCGCAGGCCCAGATGTCGACGAGGCGCGCGTCGTAGGCTGGATTTTCGGGAGCATGAGTGAGTGTAGTGAAGGCGGAGAGGGAGAAAAGCAACAGAGCGCGGGAGGCACATCTGTTAGCTGGATGCCTGATGAGACATTGTATAAAACATTACTGACGTTTTCCCAAGAACTGCTCTGGGGCAATATACGGTTCGCTCCCACACAGGCCTGTTGACATGTGGACCGTCGCCTCCCACGGGAGGCGATACACCGTCGACGCACCGTAGTCGCCGATCTACTCCCAGAGCACATTAGTGGCTGTCCTTAGATAAACATTGATGGGGAACAAACCTTGAGATGGCCTACTGTATCAAAGAAGAGATTCTCAGGCTTGATGTCACGATGCGCGACGCCCTGGCTGTGGAGGTATTGGACGCCGAGAAGGATCTGCTTGAAGCTGCATTCAACCTCGCTCGGGCTCATGCCCCTGTAAGCAAGAAAGCATAACCGCATCAGTCCAAGTCATTCAATACATTCATTAATTTCCGACCTCACCCGGGCCTGAAAAGCCCAGGTGGTGCCAGTTAAGACTCACCCCTTCTTGATCGCGGCGTACAGATCGCCCCCAGGACAAAACTCCATCACCTCACACCAATGCTGGTTCTCGTCCTGAATGAGGTCCACGGTCTCGACGACGTTGGGGTGGTGCAGCGTCGACGATATGCAAAACTCTGCCGTCAGCTTCTTGACATACTCCTTCTCCGTCTCGTTCTTCCTCCGAGCACGGAATTGCTGGGATGCTATCAGCCATCCATCGATAACATGCAAGTAAAAACAACTGACCTTGACAGCGTACAACTTCTCCTCTGCGCGATCCCACTTGTGCGCCAGACGGACGACACTCGTTGCGCCCTTTCCGATGGCGGCCTTTTCGCAAACGCCATACTTCTGCGACAAGCTGGTCTGGCTATCCCCCGCTGTGCTCTTGCCCCTCCTTCCGCCTCCATCGCTCCCGGCGCTCGAGGACCCGACGGAGCGCTGTGATGCGCGTCTGTTGATCTTGGGGCCCGACGCAAGGAGGTCCTTGAGGTTAAACTTGTGCGACGTGCCCGAGTCCGAATGGACCGATGCGGGCTTTGCGGGGGGGCGTGCGGGGGTAATAGTCTGTGTGGAGCTCTGTGTCGGCTTCTTGGGGTCTGGGCCCTTTGAAGCTAGGATCTTGTTGCCGGATACACCGGAAGACATGCTTGGAGCGCGACTTGGGGGCTGACTGGGTGGCCTGCTGGATGGACGTGTGGGGGGTGAGCTGTGACCACCCCAGTCACTGTCGGAGACAGTAGGTGATGAAGCTGAGGTGGATGGGTTGGAGAGGGTGTTGAGAGCGAGTTTTTGGAGAGAAGTGCGTGTGTGGCCAGGCTGTTTGTCAAAATTGCCAGTTTCTGGAGGAGGAAGGGCGACTGCAGGAATATGAGGCTTTGGGGTTGGGGACATGTTGAGTGCAGCCTTGAAGTGACTGGATAGATTTGTGATTTTGTGCTTTGAATGGGGGGGTTTGTCGGGCTCAGCCTCTGTGACCGTCGTCTCTTCGGCCATATGTTCAAGTTAAGATGGTGGTGATCGGATTCAAAGGACAGCCAGTGGCCGTGGTGAGTCTACAGGGACGCTATCATAGTCCTAAGGGCGAGAATGGGTACAGCGGGCGATGAAAGGGCACTTCGACCCCCTGAGCTGCCTCTAACTCGCTGTCAACGACGGCGAGGTCAACAAAACAGATGGTCTGTGCGCGCTGAACGATGTGGGAGGAGACAAGGAAAAAATCCAGAGCCGCCCTTTTCTTTCAGAGTTCCAGATCCATTGGTCAGCCGGACTACACGTGCGGAACTTCCGAGCCGATCGATCACCCACTTTCAGGCCAGGGTCCCCCTTCCCAAGCTCCATCACTGATCCCTCCTCGGGAGCTTATCTTAAAAAGTACCCCTACTCGGTGCTACACCCCAGTGTAATTATCCTAAGTAGTCCCACTATACGGATCTCCTCCCATAAATCATTTCTGTGGTTTTTACCACCATCCCAGTTCAGGCCGTCGAATGGCGGAAATCACGCTCGGCTCAGTTATTGTTCTGATGCAGTCATGGCCATCCCACCACTCACTGACCCCGTTTTGACGTTATATATACTGCCACGGTACCTACACCTGACACTGACACATCAATTGAGGGATTTTTCAACGCCAGTGCGGGATTAACACCATACGACGACGCGTACCCACCTCGCCTCGCGGTGATCCCCAATATTCCACCCCCACACAAGACAAAGGGAATCCCTCAAGGTTACAAGCTATGGAACCACCACCATGTCCATGCCAAGAATTCGAAGCATCCTCACCCCGACAACTGCACTGCTTCGATGCCAAGATGCCGGCCAGCTATAATTACACCTCACGGCAATTGACATAACCTCCAAGTGACCTCACTCAAATACATACCACGGTGAACCCCAGACACCCGACGCAGATACCGCCGCTACTACCGACATCCCCTCAAGCCACTCATTCATTCCCTCCCGCGAACCACGACCCCATACAAACAAGCCAACCCCCCGGGCCTTTCCTTCTCCATACATACATACTCTAATTTTAACCGTATAACCTGGCGGGCCAAGGCACTTGGCCCAATACAAAGATGGGAAGAGCCGATCTTTACACTAACGTAACGCGCGCGTGGTCTCGGTCACGAAAGCCAAGACGCCGTAGGGGGTGGAATATCTACCGTTTACTTGACTTATACTGTAAAACAAGCTGGCAGCGCAATGCTTGGAAGGCGTGATATTGTGCTGTACTTGCTGTATGATCAAATACCACAACGACCGGCGACGGGGCTGAGGTAGATCACCATCTTCAATTCATATCCCCTCAAGTCATCGATGGCGCCACCAACTCGATAAACCACTCGCATCCCGTTATCACATCCCATCCAGGAATCCCCAATACAATTTGTCCCTTTCTTGATCCCAGTAATTATTGCGCTAGCGCGCCATGACGATACCAACTCTATTCTGGTAAATCATACGCGTCGAATATAATACATATCTGAAGCCACCCGGTGTATGAATTGATTACAGCATGTATTCACGTTGGCACCAAACACGCCGACCCAACTCTATTCCCGTAAATCATACGCGTTGGATACAATGTATCACAGAAGCCAAGTCCCCTCGCCGCATATACTCACATTATACATAAACTCTACGAAAGAAAGAAAGAAACAGAACTGGCAGTGATCCTTGGAAGCTTCATGAACGGCATGGAAGCAAGGATGCTCTACGTACATACGCTCGGCGGTGACGAAGGCCAAGACACCTTAACGCGAGGCTTAATATATTTACTAGTAATTCACATCCCACGACGACATTCTAAGGCATGAAGATTATATTTCGGGACAGATAGAAGACACGGACGGTGGACGTGGACACGGCAGGCTAAGGTAGATGCTTATAAAATATACGCGCTTCAATAGCTCATCCTCAAGCATCCCCGCCTGGGAAATATTTTAACACACGGACACCACCGCGTCAAACGGCTCCATGAAACATCTCATTCCAAGTATTGAATCCCCTGCATCTATTAAAACGATAAGCTGCAGTAAGCTGCATATAATCCGCTAGCACCGAAAGCGCAGCTGTACTTAGTCTTTGCCCAGAGCCAAGACGTCTCTAATACCTGCTTATCGGAAGCATATCTGAAGTAAGCCACCTTGGCGCGCCTGTAACAGCGATAGAAATTCCACAGCGACCGGGGAGGGCTTCTAGTATGACTATGCTCTAGGCGCCAAGACCGTTGCTGTAAGCCTTCCTTTCAATGAATGAATGAATGGACCAGAGGGAGCCGAGATGGTCATAACCCGAGTCGAACGTCACGGAAACACGATTACGACCCTCGACAGGTACATACGTGTATACAGATCTTCGTATGAACGCCTTGGCGAGCCAAGCATCGATATCAAGCTTGAGAATCAAGAATCAAAAATTGTATGTATCAGGTATGTATTGCCTTCGGTTCAATGAATAGACGACAAGCAGGGAAGAACCACCATCGTTCGTGATGAGGCTCAAACCTCCGATTGTTCGAGGGTAACGCGAGGCAAGACCTTGATGAACTCGAAAACCCCACGAGCGTAGTGGCTCTGAGGATACAAAGCGAACACACCCCGCTCCCACTGCCCATCATAGCACAGAGGCGAATAGCGAATAGAACATACCAACGACCACCTATACATGCATAATAATGATATATTAGAGAGCGCTAAATATCATCATTAACCATATGCTAAGTGATGATCACGTCTCTTGACCACGATATCCAACAGTCAACGTGCCCAAGCCGAACAAAAAGTAAAACACCAGTCAGCGAGACCGACGCAGTAGCATCCTCCCAATCTTCACATTATTCCCCTCACAATCAATCCCAATCACAACGACAAGAAGATGATGCCCGAGCTACAAGTTGGTGTCGCACCGCCTCATGGGGATGTCCATCGCCTGGGTGCCAAGTGCGAGCCACAACTGTTAACGATCCCGATGATCACGGACCTCAGGTGCGCGGGGGGGAGGGGGGATAACTCTAAACACTGCAGAACAGAACAAGCAACAGCCACACCCCATTTCCGCCGAGGTGAGTAAGGTTGACGTCACATCAACACCCCTAGACCCAGCAGCTCGAATAGAGACTGACAGGAAAATCAATAAACAATCATGGTCGCAAGTGGCGAATTTCCCAATCTCTCCAAATGTCACCGCACAGCCCGAATGCGTGCAGGACGCCGCAGGATCCAGGCAGGATGAAGCCATTCGCATTCGCAAGGCACCCGTACCGTCCTCGTTTTGACGTCATCCTCAACCTTCGTTCATGAAAGGTAATAACCATCCCGTTTCCATCCTCGACGTCCATAACACACCCTGGTGCCCTTTGTCTTTTGTCTCGGATCCCGGATATTGGGAGGGAACGCTGAATTTGGAAACGAATGTAGCAGTTCATGTAGTTGGACAGGAGAGAGAGTCCATATCGATATTGGAGCGAAAGGTAGAGGTAGAGTAGATGGGACATCGGACCGATCGCGAGAGGTTGTATTCAGAAATTTAGAAAGACGGTATCCTCTCTAGCTAGGTTTACCCAACCACCCGTTCACGATGACGAGCACATATCACGAGGCAATTGCGAACGCACCAGAGATAGGTGTCACTGTCAGTTGTCAACGACGCGACGGAACCCACGAGTTAAAGCAGCATAACCAGGTGACGCTGCACTGGAAGAAACGTTGGTCCTTCAGGTATCGGACCATCGGAAAAGTCTTTAAGCAGGCGGTACTTAATGACGGAATGCACGCCATGGATACCGCTGTGGAGCGACAGCAACGAGATATCAAACCGACATACTTCCGTTGAAATGCACGTCATACATCCGGAACCGGGATAGGGCAGCGCAGTCGCCGAGTGGCGCGAGAAGAGGATCCGGGGTCGTATGTACATGGAACATCGGACCGGGATACTGCGCTGCGGACAACCCCCACTCCAACAGGAGACCAAGGTGTGCCGGTTTTGGGTAAACGAACCAATCCCACCATCTATTACTATCAGGATAGATAATGAGTAAAGCTCCGTAAGATGGTGGCGATTGCGAGGTACTCACTCAGCGCATTGAATGGGACATGATCATGGTCGCGCTGTCCACCCAGGTTCCTGTGCAAGGATGGGCAGTTGGGGATGATGGGAAGGACACGGAGATCTAAGCAGCGTGGTGAGATTGGAAGATCGCGACGTTCCTGAACCTGCAGGGGATCAAGGGTGCTCACGATGCATCTGATTCAAGAAAACGCCAGAGCTGACGCTAGCCCAATTAGAAGACCTTCGGAATCATGGCGCATGTCCAGTGGATCCAGGTAACGCGTCAGGTGGCCATGGACTAGTCTCAAAGCCCCTCCTCCAAATCGATGTTGAATACACTCATTCAAAATGATGCAAGGCTTCAAGGCGCTTTTCGAGGCTTCGAACATGAGGCGTTGAGGAGGCCGCCAACGGAGTTGCTCCTGAAGCTTCCTCAAGGGTTGGATTCGGCATTGTTGCTGAACCTAAGAGTAACGATTGGTCTATCGTTTGCAATTGTTCTTTACGGAGAGTCGACGGGAATAAGTAAGTCTGGGGCACACTTTGGCCTAAGGGAAGGTCTGACTTTGATCTTCATTTGGAATCAAAAATTTGTGACAGCGCGTAACGCGTTTTCGCGGTTCAACCTTGCCAACGCCGATGTGGCAAGATGCTGTTATTCCGTCCCAAAACAATGCCACGGTGGGTCTTAGAGGGCTGCACCATAAACATTCGCATGCAGCCCCTCCCCCGACTAGGCTGACAAATTCGAGGCCTGTTCGTACATTAGTTGCTCCAGCCTTCTGATGTCATCGATCTCTCTGCAAGGCGGCAACCTAGTATTAAATAAGAGACAACTATGAAACTCTTCTACCGAATGAATGGCGGGTCCGGATTTCCTGCAAACACTCGCGGGTTTTTGTATTATCACCAAGCTCCCGATGAACACTTGAGGTCGGGTCAAATCCGATTCCGCGTTATTCCATCCGATAGTCCATGCACTTTCTCGCGAGGGACAGATCTCGTCATGGGGTCTCACACCGTACCCTGGTTTCTTCCTCTAACTATGTTAGTGAGACCCCACTACGCGCCCCTGAAGTCGTTGCTGCTGGAGGAAGGGCTAATTAACGATGCAACCATACGCATACCACAAAATAAGCAACGCCGCTTTTCGGCGCAGGTTCATTCTCTCCAACAATCCTTTGCCGTAGATTTGCAGGTCACCGAAATGTCCATCCGCATAATTACTGAACAGGCGTTGGCGTACGTGCATTTCAAGCATTTCTGGCGTGATTGGAGAAACAGCGTGGCGCTCACCCGCGTTGTCCTCCGCACTGATATTCAATGTGTATCGTATGACCTATTGATCAGGTCACATCCTTCTTCGCTTTGAAAGGTCAACCTTGAGCTCGCTGGACCCACAACCCCCGACGCCAGACAAGGCGGGCACGGGTAGGGACCATTCTGGTCATCCGTTCGAAACGGTTCCTCAACGCTAATCCTAGCGCAAGGATCGAGAGAGAATCTTGCAAGAACAAAGAGAGAGGATACGAGTTAACTTGCAACAAGGCTGGCAGCACGAATATGAGGGATTAATATCGTGGGTGAGGTTCAGTCAGAAGATCGTCAGGGGATTGTGGCGTGGCGTGACTAATTGTCATTATCGATCTGACTCATGCCGTCTGGAAGTGTGGGGGGTCGAGAGTCAGGGAGGCAAGTATGAGGGGCGGAGTCGTAGGTGAACGATCTATGAGTCGTTCGAGGCAAGTTCAAGGTCAAACTGGATGTCGATCCAACACATATGATTTCGCGGCCGCGAAAATAGAGTCCAAAACGGTAGTACATATACAACACAAACTTCGAAGACCAAAAGGAGACCCAGCCAACTGATTCAATTTCTCTTGAAAGTATCTTCATAACTCAATATCCAGGAAGAGGTGCGACAACCCACTTCCCGCCCCTCCTCACCGCCCCACTGGCCGTCTCAGTACTGTTAGCGGCAACGAAGCCGACGGCAATGACATTGTGGACCGAGTCAACTGTGGCCGACAGGGCATTGATTCCAGGCGCGACCTGGATCCCCAAGGCGGTGACACACTCGGGGCAGCCAGCGCCGCCCTTCCAGGACGTGGCAGAGGACCAATAATACTCGCTTAGGATCCTTGCCGGGGACAGGAAGAAGCAATGGATCTGTTGGATATTAACTGCGTCACCAACTAAAAGATAATGAAATGGGACTTTCCTCGGTGAAACCAGGACCCAAGACGATTGCAGAGATGGGCGTGCCCTGAAGAGCCTGGGCGGCGGGAACAATAGCCAGAGGGCCAGTTCCGACGGTCCTGCCTACGTCAAACGGGCCAGAGACGGAGTACTCGGTGATAGTGCCCGAGCTGGGCTGGTAGTAGATACGGGTGTCGCTGTTACCGACAGGGTTCTGAACAATGGAGATTTCGGCTTTGGTGGTGAAAGGGACTGGGGCGGTCACAGCTCCCTTCGCCAGCACAGCCAGAGCAAAGGTCTGTATTAGCCTTGAGTACGTATTAAAACTAAAAGTACACAAGAAGCACTTACGATGAAGACTTCGGAAAACATAATGTATGAGGAGTTTGTTGCTTGGGGGCTACTGCTGTAGTTCAACCTCGTCGTTTGTCCTTTTATGCACGAGAGAGTCTTTGTGGTAGCCATTCCAAGTTAGATAGGGTATGTGTGAGCATAATGTCTGTCGTAGACGTGAACACCTAAGCTTGCTAGCTTGTAGCAGTAAGATTGCGTAGTGAACTCGGGTCTGTGTAACTCACTAACTGGAGAGAGAACGATGTCTGCCACATGATGCATCTGGAAAATTTCCAGATCCTAAGGAATGACTTCGTGGCCCTCCGTGCCATTGAGAAGAGTATAAGCCGAAAAATACCCGCTGTCGAGGTTGAGAGACTGGCTAACTCGTAGCGGGATGTTGGGTCCGGATCTGCGCTGAGAAGCGGATATATTGATGGTGGAACTGAAGTTTGCGAGCACACGGGATGTCATGAGACCACGCTAGTAGCATTGCAAAGGACTGTGTAAGCACGAGCACACAAAGAATCTCGAAGGCTGGTAGTCAAAGTATACAATTATTCCAAGGCCCATCCAATCTGGCTATAGGTGTTGTAGCCTTTGGTCAGACGGTGTGGACGGAAAGGAGGTACCTACTGGCCTATGAGTCTAGGAGAGACTAACGGTGAGTATCAGGTCGCATATTCAGCGACATCCGCTCACCATGCAAATTATCAAGAAAGAACGCAATGCGCAGCAAGCGGCGGAATTAAGGCGGTCTCAAGCTATGCAGAATCTGGTAAAGCAGCGCCGCAAAACCTTCATCGGCTTCTAGAATGACAAAAAAAACAGATCGTTGGACAGCATAGGAATTTTAATATCAGCCTGTCATTCGGAATCGGTGTCAATATTGAAAAACACTAGAATTGACCATAGGTGTCTTTGACAAACCGAAGTTGATTAGAGTCGCTAAAGCCATCGATCGAAAGTTAAAACATAATGCGTGCGACCTGGCTGGAGCGAAAACATGTTGTGAACAGTTTACAGACACTGGGGCGTTTAAGGCTAACCGGCATAAGCTACGCAGGATAAGGAAAAGGCGAATCTATTCCGTTGATGCGTAGTTGGGAACAACACAGAGCCTTGTAACATCATTGAGAGAAGCCGAATTGATCAAGCCAGTAGTGTGAGATGGATAGTCAGTAAAATAGGTCAGGCGACATTGATAGGTGACATGCGAAACACATACCTAGTTTCGTGTTGTGTGATACTTTGAAGCGTTTGACAGCGGATGGAAAGGATTAGATCCGTTTTGAAGCTTACTTGTCGTGATCAATCCATAGAAGCTGCCGCACTTTGGCACAATATGAACTTGTATTTGTGGCCAGTAGTACTTGCAACTGAGGTTGTGTATATACCCTGACTGGCACCGACGCGGTACCAGCTTTGCGGTGCACGATCATGTACATGCAAGTCGTCCCAAAGCTGCACTCTGTCTCCCGGGTGGTGGTATATGCCCCGAAAAGACCACCAAAATCCAAGGGTAGCGGTAGTCCACGGCCGTCGTTTCGTCCGCTTCAGACGCAATCATCTCAATCAGTTGTCTCCTCTCGTCTTGAACTCCCTAGCCCCGCGCTCCTGGGTCTCCACCGCAAGCTTCCACCCTCCATAAAGCTGATTCACAATCGCACTCCTTCGCAGCACAGTGAGCTCTTTCACTGCATCTCCGTACATAGCCCTCACGCGTGTCGGATCAGATTCAGCCTTGAGAAAGTCAAATGAAAAAGGAGGAAAACAAGGATGAAATGAAGATGAACGTACCTGTATAGCTCTAAATGTGTCCTTCGTCCTTTGTAGGAAATACTCGCGGAAGTTATAGGAAGAAAAGCTACGCGCTGAGCGCAGCGTTGACGAATACAACCTCAGAATGGCGCTCGGGCTTGGGGGGGTCGCCATTGTAGAGTGAGAGAGTGTGTGGTTTTGGTCAGCAGTACATATTTCAATTTTGCAAACTTTGCTTGGCACGTGGATGATCATGCATCTTAGCCTAAGTAGCGTCAACGGACTCAAGCTCAACTATGAATCAATATTGGATGTTAGCTATAATCAATAGCAGCGATATATGGTTTTAGTGGTATACAGAAAGAAAGACAATCAAAGGTAACACAGACGACAGCTGCAAAAAAGAAAAGAAAAACCTAGTGCGCAGCAAGCAAGTCCCTGAACTCAGGTCCCCACGTCACATTCTTCCTGGTTTCCTCAACAAATGCGTCGAAGCGCGGCGAAACGCCCTGTCCAATCTTGCTGAGCGCCACAACAGCTCTCAGCGCGCTCCTCTGTAACTCAGCCGCACGCTCCAGGTCCTGCTTGACAGTGTCCTTGGTGACATTTGCGCCCTTCATTGTCTTCTCGAGCTGGGGAGTCGCCTCATCGAGACGCTGAGACACTGCCGCGGGCGCGACCTGGGCGAGGCGGAAGAGGAGCATGTGCGAGATGACTTTGATCTCGTCAGAGTCGTCTGAGAGGCCAGGAATGACGCGGCTCAAGAATTCGTGGAGATCAAGCTTGGTGAGGCAAGTATCGAGCTTGAAACATGACAGAATAAGCATCCTCATAGAAAACTAGATGGTGGCTCAGTGCATACCAAAGTGTACATCGTCTCGTATGCAGTCTTGCGAGCGTCAAGACCGTCGTCGACTTTGTGTGTCCAGGGACCCATCTGGACTGTGCGGATGAGCTCGGGATTGATGAAGGTTTCTTTGTAGAGGCTTGGAAGGAGAGACACCAAGTGCTCACGGATGAGATGAGGCTTAGTGCGAGCCGCCGAGTTTAGTGACGAGAGTGCGAGTCGGCGCACGGTCTGCAAACAACAGGTGTCAGGGATGGGGCAAACCGAATGAGGGATAGACGTACCAAATCCTGGTCGAGCATAAGCGAAAGGAAATCGACGAGCAAGGGTGCCAGCAGCTCGTCGTATGACTGGGAATTGTCTGCAAATGTATACCGGATGGCAGACACCACAGTAGCCCTGGTTGCGGCATTGGGCTCCCGGAGGCGGGCCTGGAATCGATCACCTTAGGTGATCATTCAATCAACAAGTATATGATGCACATACGTGAAGCTGAGGCAGGTATCTCGAAGGTTGCGTGGTTGCGAGTTTTCCGAGGCAGGCAGCGGCGACGTTGCGCGTAGTTTCCTCAGAGGTCTCAGAATTCTCAAAGAGAGGAACCCAGAGCATCTCCGCGACGCCTTCCAGTTGCCCTTGCGAGCAATGTGTGACGACCTACGAATTTATCGTCAATGCTAATCGATCAGGCAAAGGAATCCACCATTACCTCTTTGAGAGCATGAAGAGAAAGCAAACGCTTCTTCGGGTCGCTCTCCGCTAGTTTCACAATAACAGGAAGGAATTGCTGAAGGTTTCCAATCGCGATGTTTCCTAGAGGTCTCAAGTGAGAAAACAACCCCGATGTTAATCAAGGAAACTTACCAGCAGCGAATGCAGCCGCAATTCGGACCTCCTCCCTCTCAGAACTGAAGTGATCGATGGTTTGTGTGAAGATACCCTTCTGAGTGGACATATCACTATTGCAGAGCCTCAGAACCACGTTCAAGCGTAATGAGAAAGAGGAACGTACATGAAACGACCAAGCTCCCCAACGATGAGGAGGCTCAGGACAACGAGCGAAGTTTGTGCCCTTGACGTCTTCTACAGATGATCACAAAACTCAGAAACAAATCTTGTCAAGAAGCCCATCCGACTCACCTTGATATTCTTAGAATATTCTGCGATGACACCAGCAGCGATGTTGAGCTGGCTCTTCACAACTTGTGCGATACACCTGGCGACATTCGCCGGGCTGGCATCGCCTTTCGGCGAATTTTCAATCGAAATAACCAAGCTAGGCACCACATGCGTCGAGATCTGATCGTCCGCCTGCACTAGTGCAGAGTAGAAGGAGAGCAGAGAATCAAGCGCGGCCGGCGAGAGGAGCGGCGAGTGCGAGATCACGTAGATGTCCGCAAGAAGGTACTTCTCGACCACTGGGAACGTCGTTTGTGGAGTCAACTTCAACAGCAGCGCCAAAATACTCAAAGACTGGGACAGGAGGGCGATGTCGTTAATGGAGATGTACGGCTTGACTTGAGCTACCAGGGCGGGTGCGAGGGCAGGCGGGACGCCCGATGTATAACTGCGTGAACAATGAATGAGCAGTTCATACAGCATGGCTAAGGATAAAATTTACCTTTTCAGCAGGACATCCAACGCTTGGAAGACCTCTGGTTTTCCCTGACGTCCTGCCTTTTTAAGCAGATTCAGGAGCCACTCCACAACACCATTGACCCAAGTGTCCCCGACTGAAACCTCCTTCGCAACCTTCGTAACAACCTTAACTGCGCCATCGGTCTTGCCTGTCAGCCTGCAAATTGACTCCCACTCCCTGCCGCCCTTATTCCTTACCGTCTCTGTCGCACTAACCCAAAGGTCCGCAACACAATCCTCAGCACATTCACGCACCTCCGCGTCGGTATCGTGATTGCTCAGCTTCGGAACAGCGAGATCATAGATGGCGTTGACCCAATCGGCTTTCACCGGCTTGAGTGCGCTGAGCAGCGCTGAAAAGACACGGAACGACTCTGATGTGATCCTGGGATGGCGTTCACCCAGGGAATTGAGCAGGACGGACGTCAGGCTTGGAAGGGGCGCGGCGAAGATGGGTGGGGGATGAGTGGAGAAGAACAGAGCGAGGAACGACAGGCAGGTCAGGTGCAAAGTGGAGGTCGTGGTCGTTGGTGACTGCGAGAGAATGGCCTTCGACGTGGAGAAGATCAACGGAACCTGGGTCGACAGGGACCCGGGCAAGACAGTCAATAAAGCGTGGAGCAAGCTGAAACCAGCTTGAAGAGTTGCAGGCGGGGTCTTGGGGGACTTGAGCTGGTTTAGAAGTGCCTTCGAAAGTGAGGGCACTTGGGCCTGCAGGAGACTGTACGGGCTCTCGGTAGCATCGCTGGTCCCTGCATCACGCTTTCTCTTCCTAAGGTCATCCTTGCCCTGTGGAAGTCCATAAAGCGCGGTTTGGTTGAGGAGTGTAACGTATGCCGCCCAAACTTCGAGGCGAACGGTCAATTCACGGTCCCCAAACCGAGAAATTAGGACAGGAGACACCGTTTTGTAGATTGGAATAATGAGTTCGGGACGCGTGCCAATGATGGCTGAAAGGAGCTTCGTCGCTGAACGGCGGATCTTGTAAGACGTATCTTCGTCGTCCGAATATCTATCATGGGTCAGTTTTGGTTGTCAAAAAGAAGTTGCAAGCTTACTCATCGTCAAGTTCTTCATCATCCTCATCCTCATCCTCGTCGGCCATCTCCTCGTCTTCATCGTCTCCAGCATAATTCTATTCCAAAGCCGTGAATGTGCGCCTCAATGTATCGAGATTAGACATACCGGGTCATACTTGATGAACTGGCTTCCTGTCTGGACGATGGCATCCAGGTACGGCGTTGCTTCAGTGGGACATCTCAGCAAAATCGCTTCGAGCGCCTATCAAAGAGATAAGGATAAAAAGCCTTCGACGCACATAGAACTTGCCTGAAGAGATCCTTCCCTCAGCTCCTCATCGTCCTTCTGCGCAGCTTTCAGGATACCAGGAACGATCTGACTGAGGACGGCTGCAATTTGGGACGGTGAATGACGCGCGACGGCGGCGACCAGCTGGACCGTCGTCCTTTGCTTCTCTGGACTAGCCGACTCATTGAGATACGGGAAAACGTTCGTCTCCAACAGCTCATGGAACAACTCTGACGACGAGATGGGGATATATTGTGAAAGAGTTATTATCGCACGTTTCCTGACCACTGGACGGAAATGAGAGAGGAGGGGAGCAAGGACAAGCAGAGGTGGCGGCTTCAAGGTGGCACCAGAAAGTAAAGCGGGGAATCGGCTGATGAGGATGGAAAGAATCGACAGGGTTTCTACGAGCGCCTCGGGCGGAGTTTTGGGCTAGCGTAGCGTCAATGTAAGAACACTAAGGACAGCGTCGAAGAGCTTACGTTTCGAATCTGATCGAGCAATTTGGGAGTCAGCTTAGCGCAAGCGGTGGCGGCGACCTTGCCGTCTGGCGGCAGCTCTGCGGTGATAGTCTTGAGAGCTACAAAGATCTTTAGTGCCCGAGGACAAAGGAGACGCTCGATCACCCACCAAGACCCGATATGTCGCGAAGCTCCTCATCCTGGCCACCAGAGAACTCAATCAGCTTGTCTACCACAATCTCCATCTGGGGTTGTCTTATAATCTTTATCAACTGTCCTAGACTGGGGCGCGTCGATCAGAGTTAGTCCATCGACGCTAAAGAAGAGTACATACCATTTGACCGCTTGGTTCTTCACTTCTGATATCTTGTCTTCCACGAGAAGTAGAACTTGGTTTAACACCTTGTTCTCCACTGCTTCATCGCCAATGAAGCAGCTCTGATCGGCCTTGATCTCGGTCATCAGGTCATTGAGACCCATAAACCTTTCCAAGTTCCATTAGACCACGAGAAGAACGCGTCGATGCTCTACTCACCGAAAATCCTGGTCAGGCGAGAGCATCTGAAGTAAGACGTCAATACCGTGCCAGAGATGGCATAATCGTGCAATCTACGTGCCTTCTCGATGAGACTATTCATTAGGTATCCTTTCGTCATCGTGTATAATGACTAGAATGGGGTCAATTGTGGTTGTAGTGGAGGTTAGATGACAGACACAACTTGGTGGTTCGCCTTTTGTATTTAAATTCGCACGTGACTCATTATCGAACGCGTCGCGAAGGCCTGCAAGCAGACTCAGCCCCCTCGTTGGTCCCGGCTCGACGAGTCGATCTCACCAATACACCTTAGCACATCCATGAAGAAGACTCAGTGGTCAGAACGACCTCGTGGTTTCTGGGTCTCGAGATACTGACAATAGTGACTCACCATCAGATAGCAGCCCCTAACACCTGCGGCCAAGCCTCTACACAGAAACTTTCATACTAGACGCGGGGACCTGAGCTCAGGGACTTCCTTGCTGCACACTAGTTTTTCTTTTCTTTTTTGATACACCTGCTGTGGTCTGAGTTGCCATTGATCGCCTTTCTTTCCGTGTACCACAAAAAAAACGATATATCGCTTTGTTATCGATGATAAACACAACTGGTCTATAGCTAAGCGACGTGGCAGAAAAATATATGTAAGGTCGTTAACAGTACTAATCGATATACTTATATGCAATAATGAGGTAGACATCGCGTCTGAACTTGGTCCGCAATTCGTTCTTGGAGTGTCCAAGCGTGACCTAGTAACTCTCAACCAGTACCCTTGTTCTCTGTCTGGCGCACAGCGAGTGAAGGAGCGTTGCTCGCGCCACGCGTTCTATCTGCAGGGATCCCTCACGATCACCATAGTCTATCCTAGCAAGCCGCCGCCGCCGCCACACTGTGATCCCTTGCGATCACGATCCCCTTTCTACCAATGGTCCACAATCCAGTTTAGGACATCAGCATATATCTGTGACACAAATAAATACGGAGGTAGGATACAGATGCTGCGCCAGATAACTTCCTTAGCCGGTTCTATGCTCCCAAACACCTACACTATTTGCTCAACTTTTACCATCGCGAACAATATAGAATCTGGAAGCCATTATAACACACATTAATTCTTTGCTGTCCGGTTGTCACGGAGCACTAACCAAACCACTTTGTACGGCACTTTTTTTTCGTCCGGGTGCTCCCCCCGCTCTGCACCGTATCAGACTCTTCCACTTTCAAGTTTCACCTGTAACTCCTCAATGAGCACAAGTGTCTCCCAAACGAAAACCTCACTCTCAACTCTGGAGCTTCATGACATTCGATCATCCAAACGATTGAAGAGAAAGGCAACTAAGCGTTTGCTGGATAACTCGGGAGGGTATTCAAATCGCGAAGAACCCGGTCCTTCCAAAAGGAGAGCTGATCTCTCCGCAACATTTTTTTGCCTGACAGACGCGAACCTTTGAAACGGGCTCCTCCAGTGTTTCACAAATCCTGGGGCAAATGCGTGCTTGCCACTCACCATCATACGGCGTCTCCTCGGAACTGCTCGATAATCTAGCAATGTGCATATGACAATCGAACCAAAATAAAACGGAAGCCAAACGGTATCCACCCGCCTCAGAAGACCTTCTTCGCCGACCTTCGAGTTGACATGATATGTCGTACAGGCGGGGCTAACAAATCGAATATCAGACCAAATTCAGAGCGCATCACCGACCCCACCTACCTGGTAACTCGAAGTGCACTTTGAGGCTAACAGCAGGCCCGGGGACAACCTTGGAGTCCGCCGTAGAAGCTGCGTATAACACGCCGGTCAGTCACCAAAGCATAACGAGTGGACTTGTTATAGCTACCTCGAAGCTTGATGGAGCTTTTGACTGGACTCTTGTGGTGATTGGAGGAAGTAGACTCGCGACGCCTGAGTTTTCGAGCCCCTGTGGACTTACGCCTCTGTTGTGCCTTGACGCCAGCGGCAAGAATGACTAGCATAACGAGGGCGGCGGTGTCCGAGTCAATAACGTAACGCAACGATAACAACAGCTAAAAGAACCGTACCATCTAGTCCTTCGGCTTGGATGGAGAGTGCACGCTTCCTCCGAACCTTCATCTCTAACAATTTGAGGGTCTTCTGACGGATGAGCTGCGTGGCCTTCTTCATCTGGCTGATGTCCTTAGCTAGGTCGTCATACAAGTTCAGGGTACTGTCGTATTTGGCTAAGAGAGCGGCGAGGCTGGTATCACGATCATAGGAGGACGTGGACATCGTGTAAGTCTAGGTTGAGAAGAGGATGACTGTTGGGAAAGGCTTCCTTTGTAACAATCTCGCAGCGGCTGACCTCTCGAAGGAAACTGGCAGTGTTTCTATATTTAGATGAATGCGGCAATATAGGCACTCTCCATCCAATATCGAGTGGACATCTAGTATCACCACACATGTATATGGTGCACACCCCAAGGAGCTCATTTATTCAACTAGGAGGAGCGTACACCTCACTCATCTTCGCGATCAGTTCCGGGAACCTCTCTGCGGGTATGAGCATGATCCGTCCTCGAGTGTCAAGACCAAAAGAATCCTTCTCTCGGGGCTCGGCAGCGGTCGTAAAGTGATAGTCAACAGAGTGTATCGAAGCCTGTGTTTTGAGTTTTTAGATTTCTCATGGTCCGATGAAGGCGATGTACACACCAGCTTGATGAATTCATCCTCTGGATGATACAAATAAATGCCGTCCGGTGCGGTTTCAGGGACAGGTTGAGTCGTGTTGACTTTTTTGGACTTTTTCGACGTGGGGCCCTTGGAGTGAGGTGCGGTGTTGAGAAGAGCGGCTTCCTCGTCAGGAGTGAGGTGGTATGTCCGAGAGATGAACAAGTAATGGCTGAAGGTGTAAGGTTCGTTCTGGTACAAATGTGAGATCTTTTAAAGACCAGGTAAAGTGAGGCACGCACATCGTCTATGGCCCACTGCATTTCTTTGCACAACATATTGTACATTGGAGGAATGACCTGCACAGGCATGTTAATCAAGCGTTCACAGAACACGAATCCGACGTGTGATTGAGTTTGGGAGAACAGGGCTTGAAGAGTAGTGTGGAATGCGGGGTCGGCAGAAGACTTTTCTAGAGCGTAGTTCGCGATCGCCTTTATCGAGGGATGCTCCTACATATCTCAAGAAATCAGCAAGTAATTCCCGATAGACTGAGTAGAACATACGTGATGAACGTGCATGTTCAAAACAGTCAAAAAAGCATACGGATCGCTTTCAATTCCGTCAGTTTTTATCGTAGTCCCCACCGTCGGCTGGCTCAAAATGAGCTCTGAAAGTTCATGTAGTTGGAAAAGATCCGCATCCCTCTGCAGAAGTTGCTTAAGGAGCCTCTTCAGCGCTTGATAGTCAATCTGAGGATTTGGATCATAAAAATCGAAATCGACATCGATCAGGGACTACTGGGTGGCCTCCTCTTGATGTTCAGAAGAGCAATAACTTTGCAGGCACTACGCCCAGCGTCGCGGCCATCGTTGCATAAGCCCTTTTCACGTTTTCAATGGCGGAACACGAGCTCTAATGCAAACGGGAACCCGTCTAAACGACGGAAACTCGGTCTAGTCTCTGGTGGGGGTGCTCTACTCGCAGTGGGACTCGCGTCACTGCCAGTCGTTTATGCCGATTCAGTTGTGGCGCCCGATCCAACGACAGAGATGTCATTTGGAGCCCTTGTTCGGTCCTATGCCGTGTTCACCATGTGCTCGATCCCAGCTCTCGTAGATAACTCTCCACGGCTTTTGCAACTTGCAATGTTGCCAGGGATCAGTTGGTTTGCGGAGACGTTCGTTCGACTCACGTTTTTCGATCAAGTATGTGGCAAGTTTAATTACTTCTTCATATGGCTCATTCCCTATAGTTTGTGGGAGGTGATACAGCGGAAAAAACCCTCCCACTATTATACAAGCTTCGAGCTGTAAATAAGGGCGCTCTGTTCGCGTATTCAGTCGAAGTCGATGAGAACGAGGCCACTGCATCTGCATCATCTTCTAAGAGGGCAGAACCCTCTCCACATAAGCGTATCGTGGACGAAATGGTCCATTGCATCGATGTCACAGCCGACTTTGAAGATGCCGTTTCAGGTAAGTTTCATACTGGCCGAAGAACATGGGTCGCTATCAAAATGGTCCGTTAGTCCCTTCCTTGTTTACCACGTTCTAAGATCATTCCAGAGCGCTTTATTACCTGACGCAAATGTTTTGGTCAAATTCTCCTCGTACCTGCAAACCACGCGACCTAAACTGCTAATAGCCTTCCCCGGATGCCCCCACTCGTCTGATCTCGACATACTAAATAAGCCTCCCAACGATACTCTGACCGCGGAAGACATCGCGGCTCTTCGCGACTTTCACGCCGACCTCGTGAGGATATGTGAACACGCACAGAAGCGCGGGGTCAAGATCATCGTCGACGCAGAGTACAGCTGGTACCAACCCGCAATTGACGCACTAACGCTATCCCTCACACGCCAATTCAATAAACTTCCATCCCCTACAAACAAAGACACCTCCGCCGTCCAACCCCTCATCTACGGGACCTATCAAGCCTACTTGCAACGGTCCGTCCCTTTATAACTGGCCAATCAATCTCATTGACACCTAAATCCTACCACAGCACTCCCGAACTCCTCGCGCAGTCCCTCGCTGATGCTAAAGCCGGAAACTACGCCCTCGGCGTCAAGCTCGTGCGTGGCGCATACCACTCATACGAAATCGCTGCCCACCAAGCCCGTCTCGACGGTAAACCTTCAGTCTCCCTCTCGTCCGATTCCCACCCACCCGTGTGGCTCACCAAACCCGAAACTGATGCCTGCTACAACGCATGTGCACGCACACTCATCCAATCTATCCGCGAGGACATGAATACACGTCGACCAAAGGATGACCCTCTAACGCCCGCCGTTGGCGTGCTTTTCGGGACGCACAACTGGGAGAGTTGTCGCCTGATCCTGGATGAGCTGGTGAAAACTGGGTTGGCCGTGAAGGGCCCAGCAGCAGACGATTTGGTTCTACTCCCGGACGACCTCACGGAACGCGTGACGATCGGTCAGTTGTATGGTACGTGTTTCTTTTTAGTGTTAGGGAAGATCTCGATTGTCAAGTACGCTTTTAGGCATGTGTGACGATCTTACCAACTACCTGGTCAACTCGACAGCTTCTAACACTCCGCTGATTATCAAGTATATCTACCTTTTATCCTTTAGGCTTTATTACTAATAATCCCCACCAGATACGTCCCATATGGTGCACTATCTGAGGTACATATATCGACAAGAACGTGTTTGATTAAGTTGAAACTGACACCCTTCTAGGTCATGCCATATCTAAGTCGTCGAGCTATCGAAAACAAGTCTGTCCTTGGCGAGGGTGCAGCGTCGGGGGAACGACAACGCGCAGCTGCTGAAATTAAGAAGAGATTATTTGGATTGTGGTTCTCTGGAAAGTAGTTTCTTTGCATGGCCTGAACGATTTTGGATAGATTCATGTTACATCTTGGGGTATCATCTCATTTTTGATTGACTCTCACGCAACAACCACCCCCACCATATGCATCGTTGCTTCGCTATCTGACTCTGAACTTCTCTGCACACACGACTCGTAGCTCTTCTTGCACCCCACCATCATGACGCGATCAACGACTCGCTCATCAAAAAGATTGAAGAAACCCAGCAGCATGGTCGACGACTCAGACGTCCAAGTGACTAGAAGTAGCGGGGAATCCCAAAGGCTTTGCCACTTTGCCGACTGAAATCCTTGTCGCAACACTCAATTCCAACATCTTTCAAAGAACTTGGAGAAGACTACAACAAGCGTTCCAATCTTCTGCGGGGCCTCTCCCAGTCGTGCAGGTCTCTCCCCAGCGTTCTTCTACCTATTTCATAAGAGAGGAATGAAGTCCTTGTTACGTAGGATTGTGATCGGAAGAAGAATATAAGAACATCTACAGGAACCATTGCGACTGGCTCCATGCTTTTCCAAACCTAAAAAGGCACTCGCTTTTTGAGCTGATCCGACAACTTGAAACCGTCACCCCAAGGGATCCTACTCGTATGTCAAGTACATATACTCCTTTAGCACATGTCGTTCGTGACCCCGGCTCATTTCGACCCATTTGGTCAATGTGATCCTTACGAACTACTCCATCAGCGCGGTCACGAAAGTGCTTGCCCTTTTCACGAACCTCGAGACGATACAAATTATACGTGTTGGAAACGATATTCACTTGGCCGTTAGACTAAGACCTGCACCCTTTCCTCGCCCTTCTGAAGTTCTCTGCTTCGATCATCGATGACCCTCCTGACTTCTCGTACCCCGACCAATAATTTTGCAAGTCAAAACGGCTGCCTTCCATGCACTATCGCAGAACTCTTAGGGAACTCTTTATCTGGACAAACTCTGTTAAATCGACATTGATATAGATTTTGAGTAGACACGTGGCGGTGGTGTCTCGAACCATCTCTCATAATTTGGATTTCGGCTTCGGTTTCGTCTTGATACCCTCCACCCAATGTCTGCGACGTTCGACATACTTCTCTCCCCGAGGAACTGATCCAAACAGACGGATTAGAACCACAGCAGATGTAAGCTCGCCTTCCAGTACTCACCCCAATCAAAATCATCCTCTATTGTCCCAGTTCCCACAATGGTATATGTATTGTCCTCGTTTCCAAGGAACAAGGACGCACTGCACGTCGGGCAGAAGGATCGAAGCAGGACTTTGCCGCTACCGGTGTTCGTATCTCGATACACCTTGACATGCTCACTTCCCTTCGTCACCTGGACTTGCTGTAGTATACAGCCATTAAGTGAAAGGTTTCTCCAGTAAAATGTACCATGCCGCACCTCATTCTTGAAGAATGCATTCGACAGGAACGCAGAACCCGAAGATTTGCGGCAGTTGTTGCAGTGGCACACATAGAAGGTGAAGGGTTCCCCCGTAATGGTATATTGGATAGAGCGACAGAGACATGCACCTCGATACACTTTCGCCATCGCTGTGTGGAAAGGATCAGGGAGAAGAGGAGAAAAAGGGTCGCCTCCTGCTGCCTCCGCGTATGGGAAATTGGCGCTGAGCTCCGGCTATCATTTGTCGATTGACCCGATCATTTACTAGTTGTGATAATCGTTCATGGTGGTTCATTTTCATGCTCAAACTGCCAAGTGCTTCAACCTCCTAACGTGTCGACTCTCGTTTCCAAGTTTGCTTCTTTCTGAATGGCAAGATATCTCTCTCAAATATGAGCCATAGAAACTCCCCAGGAAGTCACCAGGGACGTCGTCGTCAACTTGTCGTTGCGGAGCTATGACTAGTATTAACTAGTACCGACTTTCTTAGCAGCTCCTCGCGCAGTCCATCAATCTCATCCCAACTCTAAAGCTTCGATGCTCGTGTCTTGATGCCCTCGATCCACGGCCTTCTCCCCTCCGCACATTTCTCTTTCCTCGGAACTACATGCGTAAGAAAGAGGGATGGCTGGAGTCAGCGCTCTCCTGGTCACACAAGACCGACAATTACTTACTCCAACCTGTCTCTTCGTTGAATGTTCCCGTCGCCACGATAATATAATCCCCCGTGTCGTGTTCAAGGAACACGTTGGAACCGCACAGCGTACAGAACGAACGCCGTAGAACCTGGCCGCTGCCCGTCTCTGTATCCCCGAACCGTCTAATTTTGTCCTCACCATGCGTAACCACGACTTGCTAGTACCGGCCGAAGTTGGCTTAAGCCAATAATAGGCTGGACAAACGAGACACGCACCTTTCGTTTGAATACCGCGTTCGCCATAAACGCAGCTCCAGTCGCCTTGCGACAGTTCCCGCAGTGGCATACGAAAAATGTCATGGGTTTACCAGTGACTGTATACTGGATCGCTCGACATAGGCAAGAGCCATAGTACGTCTTCGCGGTGTCTAGAGACATTGTTGTGCCTGCTGACGCAGGTCGATTCTTATCTAGGTTATCCATTAGGATATGACTGGGTTAGACCGGGGGATTACGTTGGCTCCTCACTAATAGGGCTGTTTCCGGAGGGTCCCGGATGGGCGAACTTTGCCTGATTGCTCAAACCATAAACGCCTCCTATAGTGGACCTGTGCGGACCAAAGGTTCCCCTGCGGGACGCTCCTCGTTTACTTTGCGCGGATTCTAGTGCAGCTGTGGCCTCAAAGCAGGAAACGCAAGGTTTACAATCGTCCTGGTATTCCAAGTCCAAAAAAGCCATCCGATGCCGCCCAAAATAGCTTTGAAACTGCTTTGAATCCGAGACCGAGGACATCCCAAACAACGTCGCCGGTCGAGCTCGATCCACGCCGAAGTCACCTTGCGATTGTCTTTCCATCAACTCTACGCGTCAATGGTGGCGTCAAACTATCAACTTGGGACGTTTGTAGTCATGCTTGCTCATTGGGCGCGTCTCGAGAGCTATTCCAGACACAGCACTTGTAAAGCCTAACGCCCATCATAGCAACACTCACATCTACGCCTCTTTTTCGCCCTGACATTTCCTTCTCTTCATCTTTCTATGTCCTGTCTGCCCTGGTCGCCTTGGGCCTAGTTAAGCACGAGCGGAGCATTGGCCGACCAAAGTAAACGGCAATTCGGGCGCGTTGGGAGATTCCTGCAAGGATCGATGTAACTGTTGGTGCAGATGATACAGAAGGGAAATGAACAGAGGTCATCGCACTACGACCAGTTTTACTAATTTCAGAAACGACAGCGGACAAGAATGCGAATCGTGATTCGTGCGCCCTCACCAAATCCCTGATTTTCTAGGAGCTAACCACAACACGACTTGACACGTTCGAGTTCAAAATAAGTTAGGAGGGAGGGAGAAAGCAAGGACTTTCAGCATCATCATCGACATTGACATCGACATCATGGCACTGGACTAGTGTCGTTCTACTTCCAGACTAGCGCTACGTACGGTACCATGAAGGCCCCATGTCCATCGAATGATTGTAATCCAACGAAGCCCTATTTTCAATGATACTACCCATCGTGATCAATTCAAAGGATTCGTCCAACGCATTCAAAAATAGGGTATTTCCCCGGTTCCCCTGGCTAGCGTTATGGAGAATAATGCGTAACGCACCAGTTTCACGCTACTTGGGGCTCCCTGTATCAATGATCAGTACGTCTACTAGTTACTGCATTGACCCTCAAATTCATGATCAGCCCAACTGTGCGTAGAATATTGACTTAGTACCATTACGTCAGGAACAATGTAACTTCAATAAGAACTTTACGGAACGCGAGAGCGATCAAGATCGGCCCATTGAGGGAGCTGGGGGTGGAGAACGTCAAGAGAACGTCGGGGCCGATTAGGATCGACTTTCCTAATTCAAATTGTGCTGCGGCATGGGAAAACTACGTAGCGTTGCCATTTGAACTCAAACTTATGCTCCGCGATATAATAATATCACGTGACAATTCGACGCGTCGCGGTCGCGTTCCTCCCTGAGCTCCCACACTCGCTCCAGTTTCGATATGCCATAAGTATCAAAGATAATACTAATGTTATAACCTATCAATTAACGATAATTCACACAATCTGGGTATGAGAATGATCAAGATAATTAAAGAAACACGCTGGTCAAGTAGTTGTAATGTATGTATGTGGGTGACTGTGAGGCAGGTTGGTTAACGACCGACTTCACAGGAAAAGGGGGGAGGTAACGTACAATATACAGCGTCCACGAGCGATACCACACCACCAAAAAGCAATCACAATCAATACAAAGGCTGAACACCACTATCCGCTCGCACCCTCACATTGACACGGCACCCCCACGCACTCCCAAAGTTCTGGCTCACCAACCTCTCCCTCTCGCCCTCCCTCGTGCTCTGCCTGGCACTCCCCGCGTTCCCACCACTCGCCCGGCTACTGCTGCGCGTAGCCGCAAAACTCGAACGTGCCGTATAATACGTCCCATCCTCCGACTCCTCGCTCGCCCACATCGACTGCCCATCCCCATCCCAATCAAGATCCTCCCTACGACGAATGATACTCAACACCGGACTCCGTGGTGGCGCGCAGCTCTCGAGCGACGACGTAGAGCCGTTGAGCGCAGCCAACGCCCGCTCCCGCTCGCGGTATCGCTGCGTAGGGGTGATGGTCGCCGTGCTGTCTGTGCTCTCGGTGGAGGTTGTGGAGTCTGCTGTGCGTGGGGGTCTGGAGTGGGAACGGCGAGAGGGGCGTGGTGGTGGGGGGAGGGAGGTAGGTGGCATGGAGATATGCGAAGGGGGTGTAGGGAAAGCGTAAAGCGTTGGAAGCGTTGAATGTGTCGCAGGAGGGGAGGGCGGGGGTGAGGGATGCCAAGCCGATGGGCAGTGCGAGGGTGAACTGGTAGCGTTAGAGGTTGTAGAGAGGAGCGAGGAGCGGCGCGTGCGGCTGTTTTCGTCGAGTGTCTGCAGATACGTAGCTGTAGCAGGAGACTTGGGTGTAGCAGGAGACGTGGGTGTCTTGGGCGATCTAGGAATGACAACACCCTTAGGAAGGGAGAGCGTCCAGTCGTCATTTGCAGGGCCGGAGAAGGCGGTAGCTGGCGGAACGCGGATTCTCAGCACTTTATCACGCGACCCAGAATGCGGAGGCGGAGGCAACGGGCACGCGGGTGCCGCTATTGCTTCTGGGGACGGAGCCGTGCGTCTTTTGCGCTGCTTCGATGTCGGGGAGACATACATCTGCTGCTGAGAGTAAGCACCAATGGGGAACTCGCCCGAGTGTGCAGAATGCCGGACGACCTGGACGTGGCCCTTGGCAAAGGGGTCCTGCGCAGTAACGTCCTGTGTGGATGCAAAGGGGTGGTTGGGGTATGAGAATGATGATCGGGATCGCGAAGGGGACATGGAGGACGAGGCGGCAGATTCATCAGTGCACAGTGACCAACGGGAGGGGTTGTAGTAGGGCTCATCAGGGGAAGGGGAGGAGATGGAGGGTCGGCCCGGCCCAAAGACTTCGTCGTGAGTGGGTGTTGCTGGCGCGGAGGACGATGCGGTGGTGGAGAACGAGCATATGGATTTTGAAGAGCCGGATTTGGTGGGTGAAGGGGGTGTTGGTGGGGTTGTTACGAGGGAAGCAGGGCGCGAGAAGATGCCTACACTTGATTTGCGTGGAGATGGCGAAGCTCGTTCATATTGGACGGCAAGGGAAACATATGGGGCGAATTGATCGTCGTCAAAGAAGGAGTGGCGAGAGGAAGCAGCAGAGAGAGTGGGCTTATTAGTCTGGAGCGCGTGGAGGCGTGGTTTTGGCTTGGAAACAAGCGTAGAAGCCTTGTGCTTGATTTTATCGAGAATAATACGGGGGCGGCTGGGCTGAGCATCGTTCCACGACGACTGCATTGTGCTAGAGCTAGATCTAGAGCTAGAGGGCGACACAGAGATATTAGTTTTCCTACGCCAGATTGTCCTGAGGTTTTTTAAGTCTGTGCAGGGTAGCGTGGGACTCAGACTAGCCGCTGTCGTAGTAGTCGGCTGCCTTACTGACAACTCAGGGTCGAATTGCAAGAATGATTCTGTAAACCGATCTGCGGAGAGATCTGTATCCAGTGCCAGCGCCACGAGATTGCCGAACTCGAGAACGGAAAAAGGCGGCGTCGGGGTCGACATGGGCGTCGTGCTCATGGTCGCAAGAGTTAAGAGAGGAAACTTGACTTTAAAATCCCATCTTCTGCCCTTATACGTACTGTATAAAATCTGGATCCAGCTTCGAGATCGCAAAGCAACAACCGCATCGGGGCTCAAATTGGGCGATGCACGTTTTTCATTATCCCCGAATTTGGCAATCATTACTTTAATCTTCCCCCATCGTTCAAGCTCCCTCTATCGTTGTCCAGGACAAGCAACCTCCGTGATACGATCCTCTCCCCCTCTCCTATAGCTGACGCCGCTGTCTTGTTTCGCTTGCACTTTGGCTGTGATAAGAAATACTTGTACAGAACCGTCCTTCTTCTGTCAGTCTGTCACCAATCACATTGACACGACAGCCTTCACCACCAAATTGTCAATTGTCCCCCAATCTGTACACCATCTGCAATCGCGAGTCGGGAGAACCTGTCCGAATTCCTAAATTCCTAATTACAATGACGGCCCGTACCCGGTATATACATTATAGGTTTTTTCTATCCCAACTCGCTTCCTCCACGAAGAAAAAACTTCAGTTTCAGAACGTAGCCCACATGATCATTATATCGATATCCCATCCTGAGCGCCACGTCCTACAGCTCGGCTCCAAGCAAGTATTTCTGATTCGGCCCCACGTATGTATATGGCAGAGTGGCACACAGTCTATCTATTTCGGCTCCCTTGGGTCGCAGGCTGGCGAAGGCTATTTGCATCATAATCCTTAGGCGTCGGGATGCTCGGATCGGATTAAATCTTGCGCGCTAGTCCGAAACTCGCCCGACCTATCTCCAACCCTCTAATCGCTTTTTCCCCCTCGTCATGAAACGTGTCAGAACGCACTAGGGACGCACAGCACCGACCCGCTCTTAAACCCTCCGGGATCCGCCACCCGTGGCTGTAACGAGATCCATGTCGAGATGTCGACATCAGCACCGACGCCGACGATCATTATGATGACAAGGCTTCAGTACACGTCAATATTGGGTCAAAACATCGCGAAATAAAAGTCCAAAACATATAAATTTACATCCGCATTTCCGGAATCAGCGCTTTAAGGATGTCGCGCTCGGCATTTCAATGTCGTATCAAGCAATCAATATGCACAGTAAGTATAAACTGTATATCCTCTAGCTCTTATCCAGCTGGAAAACTTCCACCTCCTTTGATCCCTCCTCAAAAACTTCACCTCTCGAATCGGCCTCCGGGTCCGCTCTTCAGCACCGCCATGACCCATCTTCCTTTCACCGTCCAAAAATTGAGTCGCAAGTGGGGCTCAGTGCCCAATCTGGGTTTATTAAACTGATACGCCGATATTATACCATCACCTTGGAGTGACGCGACCGCTCATTAGCTTTTCCGGAGCACCCTGACTCTCTGCTTAGAAAACTTAATATCTACTTCCCGGACGCGTACATACTGGACCTGTTTCCATGCGTGCACCCCACTCACACGCCGTCTGTCGCTCCGTCGCCATGTGGCGCTCTGTTGTTATCCATATTTATATACATTCGATTCGATAATCGATAATCGATAAACCCGCCCACACTACGGATACTTACGCCTTACTGACACGGTCGCTCGTTTCTTTTCGCCGTGTACACGGTAGATCCATCTATTTTAGTCCGAGGCCCAGAGCGGGAAACCGGCGTTCTAACTGGTTTTTTTTGGTCGGTGCATGTGTACTTATGGGCAACAACACCAAAAAACCCGGTGCAATAACGATCCCGAATCGCCCCCTTCCCCTGGCCGCTCGTCCGTTTCCTCAAAGCCTCTTTTCAAAAGTTCTCAGGCGCATCCGGTCCTTCATCGATTTTCTTACGGTTATGTACCTCGACAGCGGCCGCCTCTGGACTGCTTTCCGTTATCTCCAAGGTGCTCAAGCTCTATTTACCCATGTGGACCCAGGACCCTCCTTTCCTTGCGCATCGCTCATGGGTGTGGGTATACGTTAGTGCCCAGCACCCTGTCGACGAATTTGAATTGTTCGTTCCTCTCGTCATTCAAGTGTTCCCTTGTTCTAGAATCCACACAGCCGTGGCTCGCTCGCTACACATCCAATTCAATCCCGACCTTCGACTTCAAGAGATTCTCTTCGCTCGACGCTCAGCTCAGTATTCACGTGCCCCCATATGCATGATTCTTTCACAAAATCTTCTTCCTGGCACAACCCGAGGGGTGGTGCAATTCCTTTTTCATTCCACAACGGCCCAACCTTCTTCCCACTTCTCGAGTCATTCTGACTCTTCACGATATGATTGATCATGCATCATGATGGATTCAATTTAACGGACGTGACGTGGGACCGCGCGCAGCGAGGAAAGGGTCCTTGGTTTAGGACGCCGTTGGACGCATATGTACTTACTCTCGCCTATACCGAGGCCGCCTGGCTGCTTCAGGACCTGCTCTTGATGTTATGATATGCCTTCGGCATTCTAAGTGCCGCTTTGTTAGCTCCATGACCTCTCCCCGATACCCGAGCTGCCAACGTTGTCAAGGTTGATGCTTGGACTGGTTTCTGGTGCTACTCTTACGGAAAGCTATGTATGAAATGCACCATGTCTGCAAGACTTATGACCTAGGTCATTGTGGGGGCGAAGCCGAAGCCGCCGTTTCTTAGCAGGGCGGTGCACAGGATCCGGGTGTCAGACTGCTTTACCAGTGTCAACGAACTCGAACTTGAACAAGTTCGGCATTGCGATTCTTCGGCCCTCCTAAATCGTCGCTACATTCATGCGCCGACGGGGATGTACGCACGTCGGTCACGGACTTGAGGTTTTTGTCAGGTTGGGTCGATACTTCTCTTACTGTTGCCGTACGCTTTTTAGCTTCTACATAACAAAGTGACAAGGAGCATCTCGAATGATGCCGCCATGATGCAGTGCGTCATTTTTTCTTCTTTCCTTCATCGTGTTACCGTACGGTACCATGTACTAGCACGTCATCTCTCAACACGCCTCATCTTGCGCTTCGCACAAGGCTCTTTCCGACGCGCGACCCTGCCCGACCGCTGTCGGCATTCATTCTACATTCTGGCGCACCTCGTGTCTCTCCCTACCCTGTCCTTATCGCCGCTCGGTATTGACTGGCACATATGTGATCACGTTCTCTTCGTGTATCAGCCCCTACCTGGGATATCATTCATAACCAATGTTATTATTGAGTATCCATGTATATATGTATGTACGTAAGCGCTAGCCTAGCTTGTGGTATACCCAATAAAGAGATCGTTCACCACCATCAGATACTTGGGTTGCGTCAATCAGATCAAAGCTAGATAAGTATAACACACTTCATGTCGCTAGATGATGGATTACCGGAGCAACTGTGGAATGTTCAAGTTAACCCTGGATACACGAGGTTGTTCTCTAAAGACTCTCATCATGTTCATCAGTAATCACGAACGACCATGGCATGTTCTATAGATGGAGCCTATTCAGTCCACGAAGGGTTTAAGACCAACACGTTGTAAGTCGTACTCATCATGTGCTTCATATAGAACAAGTCCAGAAGGGGGGCCTCAGGTCGGGCCTTACTGCTCTTGGACTCTTTAGAACGCCTCACGTCATCATTTCGGGCTTAGACTATACTGGAGGCCGTTCTTGATAAACACCCTTAGGCGCCCTACTTACATCTCCGTGGTCGACTGGATTAAGCACGCCTGCATTGACCTTCCGAGTTTACACCATAAGACTCCTTCAACCGCAACGTAGTACCTTTAGGCGTTCTTCTTGGCGAGTGGAAACTGACGGATCCTCACGAAGGAATTTGATTGCTGGCGCCCCAAACCGCTCAAGACGTCGGGTGTCCTCAACTTTGTCGGATTGTGTGTCGAGCTCGATCGTGACACTTATTCGACGATGTCCTGCAAGTGATATAATCACGTACAAAAGGAGGAGGTATGATAGTATGCGTGTTCTTACCGTAGACAACGTAGTATTTATCGCATTGAAACAACGTGCTTGGTCTTGGGGAAAGATTGTACCATCTCTGTAACAGGATGAAGGAGTCAGAAGCCGTTATGGGAGCCGTTTGGAGAATATTTTACTGGGGTATGTATTTGCTCTAGTCGATATCGATGAAACCTCGTAGATGCTCGACAAGATGATAATGTTGAACAATCTCCTCCAAGTAACTTTAGCTGGTATATAGATCCAGGCATGTGACGATGTGCACATTGTAGCCGGCGACTAAGATAGATGTGGCGTAAGGGGCGAATCCGACCGTTTGGACGGAAGGGAGCAACACACCTCGCAGTGCCACTTTCAGCCTAATTGATCGCACAAATTGTTCCGAGAAGGACGTTGACGATCCTTTCCAGAGGGGGGAAGTCAGGTTAGAGTATACTAAAGTTACTATATCACTTGACATATGCTGCCAGCGTTGGATTTCGCAGCGTCACGGTCTCCAGTTTGCGGACAAGTGGCAATCTCGCATTGAGACGTCCGTGTTAAGCTCAATGATCGAGTCATCTGGGAATTTCGACACTTGTCACGCATATGCAGTGTGTGTGGTGAATGTATGTTACGTATAAACGAACGAGCAGACGCGATCCTCACCGTTTTCAATGAAGTTTTTTTCAAATAGAAGATGAAATGAATGACGCATCCTTGGGAATGCTTCAATTATCCCTGTCAAAAGAGAAGAAGAAGAAAAAGACAGAAAAAAAAAAACATGAATCAGCGGTATATGTAGTTAGGGTGGTGGTCAAACACACCTGTCACTGTAGTTGACACCAGAGAATCCCCGACGTCAGGACACGAGTCAATAACAGTATTCATGTGGTTGTCGGTTACAGGTGAGAAATATGAGTAAGTAGGTGACAACGCGAGCGCCCTGATAGGCTGCTAATATGGATACCGTGTAAGTAGAAACTCAGACTGTGGACCGAAGGGTAACCTAAGGTAGGGTCACATCTAGCAATAGTGCATGTGAAAGCATCCGTGCACCATAACGGGCCCGCCCCCAAAAGTCGGATTGTATGGAGATTTGGCGTTGGAGGTTGTCCCACCACACTGTCGGCCGAAAAGTCCATGAGAAGATTGACGATGCTGAACAATGAATGGGATATGGTCAGAACAACATTAGAATAGTCTATTATTGAGCTTACTTCACATGACCTGCTACTTTCGCACCGTCACAATTCTAATTCGCGGACTAGCTGCTTTGCGAGACTTATATTTCTCTTGCCCTCAATATGCCAGACCCATGGGTGTGTAAGAGGCGGCCGAATTATATTGACACGGACCTCCAGTCTTTGCCATAAAATTGGGAGAAACACGCTCGGTAGCGAGCGGCACGTTAGAGAGAGGGCAAGAAGCAAGTGGGGGCGGTCGAAATACTTTCTGATTGCAGGAATATAAAGGGAGTGCCTGGTAGTGGGAAAGGATCATCAACGAGAGTCCAGTCGGCAAGGCGCAGAACCCTGTTATGTTGTGATTGACCAGGCTGAAATGCGTCCCCGCGCTCGCCAAACAACTTCCATGCACAGCACCAACATCCATGAAAGTGCGACTTGGTTACGAGTAGGCCTGCTTGAGACAGGCCGCAGGAAAATCCACGTGGAACTAGGACAAGTTTCAGCACGATCAAAAAGTCCAAACAAGAATGGGGGTGCATGGAGGTCAAATTTGCTACAGAAAACTAGCGTCGATGGACCTATGAGACACTTTCAGCCATCCTCCCGAGAAGCCTCTCACGGAGCTGCGTCAGCTTCTCCAAATCATGACGAGCCTGTCGCAGCTCGTGTCTTGCCAGCTCCAGGTTCTAAGTGTGCATCGAAGGGAGGTCAGAGGGAGCATGGGAGCTACAGCAAAACTTACAGGAGGCAGGCCCTTGAACGCTTTAATCTTCGTGCGCTTGGCTTTGAGCTCCTCCTCCTTTGCCTTGTTCCTCTCCTCCTCCTCCTTAAGACGCGTTACGGTAATGCGCGGTGCGTCTGGCATTGTTTTCTACAAAATATAAATGGCAGTCAAAAGCTGATCTCATGAGATGCAATGAATACACACTAATACAGTTTTCAGCTCTTCGTGGTACTCCTTCGCTTTGCGCATCAGATCCTCCTTTCGTCGTTCGATCATAGCAGGACTCTCTTCTTCCTTGTGCTGAGCTTCTAGGATCACGTCCCACCTATCATTGTGATAAGACGCGTAAGTGGTATACCGAAAATCAGATGAGGCTACATACTTGTCCACGAGACGCTGCTCGTATCGCGTCGACGCGAGATGACTCTGTAGTTCATATTCAATGCACTGTAGTCGGGTCAACAGCCTTTGTGCAGACAACGAGTCCTCTGAGAGTTCTGTAATAGCTGAAAAGCAGCTGCTTTGACTTCAAAATTCTTGAACACTACTGTGCTACAGAATCAGTCACGAACGTAGAGAAATCAGAGGGGTCATCGATGCAGAGTAATTCAGAAATATTGTTGAGGAGATCAAGACGTTTCTCAACGCCAGAGGAAATACATGGTTGAGTCAGTGTCCTCGTAGTGGTCGAAGAAAGCATGGCCGGCCGATTATTTGATCCGGGTCACGTTGAATGCGATTTCTAACTCCACGGACCACCGTCGTTCCCATTTTCCCCGCCTTGGCTTGCCGCCCACACATTTACCATGTGTCTGGCCTAAAACAACCACACGTGAGTGTGCCACATTCAAAAAACGAGAATCATATGTAACCATACCCAAACTTGTCACCTGGAGCAAGTGCTCTTACCGGGGTACCTTTGTTGTCAGCACCGGCAAACGGAACCTATGAAGCGCATCAGACATCGGAGAAGGGTGCGAAAGTGGCCGTTCTCAACTGTGTTCCTAGGGAAGAGATCGAGGCTTGTATCACTGCGATAAGTTTCATGTTCAACACTCACCCCCACCATATGCCAAGCGTGTTAGCGCCGATCTACACCATCTCTTGATCAGTCGCCACACTTGACAGGGTGTCGTGCAAACGTACTGTGCCATTCTTCGGGAATTGAAGGCTGTTTGGCGCGAACGTTGTGATCAGAAAACAACTTGAAGCAAGGCTAAATCGGCATACGTGAAAAAGATTAGCAGAATGGACACGGCGACACCGGAGTCCAAGGCAGCAGATAGGACGTCTAATCATTGGAGTTAGGAGCTAAAATGCGTCCGAGGATCTGGCTTACAGTTATACTTCGTCCACCAGGAGAAGTGACGCCTAGAGTTAAGACTGAGTATGTCGATCCAATGTTCCAGAGGACACAACGAACTTTCGAATCATGTACTGGAAAATGAAACCCACAATGCTAGTGAAGCGGTCAGCATCGTTTCAACTAACCACCAATGGCACACTAACGCCCAGGGAACATAGTTAATTGCGGTGGCCGGAGGGATTAAACCGGTGCCACTGAAAATGACGGGGCTGTTGTGATCATCAGTTTGATTGGAATGCCCGCGAAAGTAGCGGGGATATTCTTACAAGCTACTAAAATTAAGCGACGTAGGTAACAAAATTGGGAGAATGACACATACTTGATGTATCGTAGGAAGCTGTCTGGGTACCTCTTGCTCAGCAACCACGGAATGAGGGGCGCGACAGCCCCAATGAGGAAGAAGAAGACTAGAGCTGTTTGGAGATAGAGAAGAGTCAGTCGCAGGTCAGTCGATTACTTCAAAAGGTGTACGAACGGCTAGTGAAGGCATCAGCAGTTAGAAAGTAAATCTGAGGCACCGAAAGACGCACTAGTACGTCTGTCCCTTGGAAAACATCAAGCCGGGCCCAATGACGCCTAAAAGACCATTGTTCAAAGTTTTGGCACACCATCGAGTTCAACATACCCCACTGTGGTGTAAATGTGATCAGAATAAACATCAAGACGGCAAGTGGTGTTGACATACGATGATACTCGCAGTGCCAAACACCTCAGTGTTCGGGCATAGAAAACTAAAACGAGATGTTGAGATGCAAATGTGAGGATGTGATTGAGGGAAATTTGTAATCACCCATCTTTTTGTGTCGGTGAACACATTTCCCTGCGGTAGATAATTAAGCGTTAAACCACTTGACGATGAATTCATTGCGGCGCTCACTCAATATTAGTGAACATCCAAGCCTGTACACCTAACTGCGTGGTTCCTGCAATTATGGTAGCAAGTACCTGAAGGCTAAGCTCATACAAGCTGTTTAGACGCAAGACTAAAACAAGTACCTGGGATGTAAACATAAGCCTTGGTGGGACTGGTGATTGTCGATGCATATCAGTGAAAACACTCGCTATCTCCTGGAATTACACACCTTTCATATAATGACCAAGTTTAAAATCCGATGTAAAGGAAAGGGCTTGGGCCATAGTCTACGAAACCTGTCAATACGTGCACTACACTTTAAAGTTAGGACGAAGTACAATGTAACCCCATGTCTTGAACGGTGAGTACAAGGTCGAAGGAACGCATCATTCCGGACGTACCAATGACTAGAGCGAGGACAAAGGCCCAGACAGGCATCTCGCTAGAAAGCATTAGATCACTATACTATGAAAGGCTACTGGCATACCTGGGCCATACTTCGATGCTTATTATCCCCAGAGTGAACATGCTAAGAAAGACGATGAGGTACCACCATTCGGGGACTGTAATCAAACTGGTTGTAGAAGTATCGACAGAGGACTAAGATGATGTATCACCTTGTGGATAATGTGACATGAGGCGAGCATGGATATCGGGCTGCTCACTCAATGCTCGACGAGATTGAACCCAAATTTGTTTACGGAAGTAAAGAAACGCGTGAACCAGAGTTGCTAATGAGCACGATTATCGTCGAGTACACACGTCGAAGTGTTCAACTGCACACCAGTGATTGATGCAAACGAAAGCCTGACGATAGATGGACGTTATTCAACGGCAAGCTTAAAGATGCAGGAGATATCGTACCCATATGTGATCGCAAACGTGGTGCTGCGTGCCATAAATAAGAGTTAGTTCCCATGATATTTGGAGAAAAGGCACACAGACGATATGAAAAGGGGGCTATATGAATGGTAGGCTTCGTGATCCAGTGTCGATTCTGGTGTAAGAATCCTTGTTACGTTATAAGTTTGCATTTGATTATCGAAAGATGTCCTCGAAGATATCCTGGTGAGCTGTGAATGAGGGAGATGGGGTAAGGAGGGTATTGCAACGCACGGCATATATAGTCCAAACCACGTATTTGTAAACTGATAATTCATGTTACCTCAAAATTCTGGGGCAAGGCATCAATATACTAGCTTACGTGAAGCACAGGGGTAAGGAACCCTGTACATCCATTCAGCTGCTGACAATTCAGAAAATTCGACGACCCACAGAAAAAGAACAAAAAGCCGGCAAAGATGTTGGCCTCCGCCCACCCTGAATAAAATGGTTAATGTTTTCATTTTCACTTGTCAATGAGGGCAGCAGACATGGGGTGGCAAGAGGTGACCCGATATATCTGAAATATGAACTTGAGCAACGGTTTGAGAACCGGTTTATTTAGTACACGCACGCAATCTGACTCCAGTCAAACGTGATGATCGACATTCCCTGTAACACTTGAGATGTTAGTCTTCAGTCATACAGCTCAAGAACATACCATTCCATGGACATATCTAGGAGCTCTCGATATAAGCACAAGTATCGCCTGTCATTTCGAGGACTCACCCGAAGAGTGCGGCGATGGCTTTTACATCATGGTCAGAAATACTGTAACTGCGCATGGCGCTATCACTTACTTGGGTCATCCGGGCGAATCCAGGTCACCCAAGAGAAGTAGGAAAGAGCCTGGACTACACCAACGTATGTCAGGTGATCAAGGGAACATGATTCAAAACTATAGGATGTCACGCACATATGTACCCAGGGAAAAAGTCTGTCGAATGAAAGTCAGATCAACTATTTTCGAACTAAGAAGCCAACTTACACCATGTGAACGAGCCGATGAAGGCATACACAAAGAACCTTTGGCGGCTCAATCCTCCTCTCGTTCCAATACCAGCATACTGCGTGGAATGCAGCGTATTAAAAAGCGCACAGTTAACGAGGTTTAAGGGCCATATCATGGACGGCGGGGCTACAAGGAAGCGTCGAGCAATTCCACCAATGGAGAACCCAATGAGTTGGGTGGACATTACGATAAACCATTGGTCTAGACTGGGTCATGAGTGGTGTCTGTGATACGAGGCTGAAAAAGCGTACAGCTAAAGTTATAAATCTGGTTATAGTAGACACGCTGCACTGCGATGATGTCGGTGGCATATGCAGATTGGTAGCCCACAGTAGCCTGAGTACATCTGAGGTGATATCAACATAACGAAGCAGGACACGAACCATTATCTATTCGAATCATCAGTTGTAGCCCTCTGTGCAAATTAAAGCACGCACTGTGATCAAGACATGTTCTTTAACCGTGAACGGGCCTGGATTAAGGCGAATACCGAAAATTGTCCAATCAGGGACCCATGCTGCTGCGGCTTGGCCAATTGGAAAAGAAAGCAGCTGGGCAACTATTCCAGTGACGGTGACGGAAGGAAACTTGAAAAAGAAAAACTGATTAACTCCTGGGATGAGCATCGCCCAAATAATCCCAATAATCCATGCGCGGAGCGTCGAAACCGGCATTTCTGGGTCATCGGTGTTGGCAACAGCGGATCTGACTTCCGGGTATGGGCTATCATCCTCGAAGACGAGGTGCTGTTTGTCGAGGTTCGGATCCTCAAACTCAGTGCCAGTCAATGCCTACCAGTTCAATACTCTGTCAAGATATAAATCAACTGACGTCAATATGAGCCTACAGCTATTTCCTCATCTAAAAGGTTGAGTCAGATATGTGCTTGTCATATTACAGAGAATTGCAAACCAGCATGATGTTTAAGAGCTGCCTCGTCGGCGTGCTTCTCATCAGATCGAGATATCTGGCTGGGGGCCCGCTCTGGTTCTAAAGTATAATGCGATGGGACTTCACTCATGGCAGGAAGTGCGAACAGTCTCGAAAAACCAACACTGGCAGTCTGTTATAAGACAAGTTCCCGATCTCATGAACGTAGGTCGTGGATATGAAGCACATGCTGATGGTTGAGCAAGTGTTATCTTTTCCCACCATCCGGAAGCACTAACGACTCCGTCAGTCACCCAGTGCGCGATCGGCAAGAAGTGATAGTGCAATAGTAAGTTTGACTATTCGCAAGTGAGTGAACTTGTTTCCAAAACTTCGACGATATGGAGTTATGCCTCTATCAGCCCACCCTCCATCGGTCTCGGAACGATACTCTGGGCATCGCCTCAGAGATTTATGTGTTATCCATCCCAGCCAGGACAGATCGACGTAAGGATATGGAACATCTACGAACAACTTTAGGCCTCAGATGGACGTACATGGAAGCCATTGACTCCCAGAACGCGATTGTTGGAAGGATCGTAGATTCGGTCAAACTCATACGCCAAATTTACCCCGCTAATTCTTTGTTTACTTGGCCTGATCCACGAGTACCTATCAACGAGCGAGTTGAACCTTGGGATCCTGCGTTCCTTGCATCTCTACCTGCCCATTCCGACAAGCCTGTCTACTCTCAACCTCTGGTATGTGCAACGCAAAATGACACTATCATTCCGTACGATCCCAACCTCCCGGAATACAAAATCCTCACCACTGCGCGTATTGCCTGCTGGTACTCTCATATGACTGTCATTCACACTATCGCCAACGACTTCACTCTTCGTGCCGACGACGCCGTGATCGTGCTGGAAGACGACGTGGACATGGAGCGAGATATCCAGAAACGCCTACAAATCGTTTGGCCCTTTCTTCCTTCCGACTGGGATATAGTGTATCTGGGTGCGAAATCACTTTCACTCTTTTGATTTTCGTTACAACGAGTATATAACCTAGGTCACTGCTGGTCGGACGAAAGTGGGAACAAGCCTCTGGACGGCCACTGGAACTCATCACATACCAACGCAACACGATTTGATACTCACATCCATCCATCAGTCAGCCCTCTGTGCACTCACGCCTACGCTTTATCTCGGTCTGGAGCGCGTCGCCTGCTTCTTCATCTCCGACATCCAATATTTGCCTATTCTCGTTCTATTGACAAGGCTCTGTCTTGGCTAATCGAGAGCGGTAGGCTGAAGAGTTTTTCTGTTGTACCCAGCGTTGTTGTCCAAAGGAAAGTTGGGACGAGTGACATTATGTCTGGGAAAGGAAGCGGATGGAGGGCGGAGTTAGTCAATGGCGTGTTTGGGCACAACTGAGTTATCCGACATTAGTACTTATGTCGAAGTTTATAGGAAACGAATAGAAACGTATCATCATGTCCTTGACCCAAGCTAGCAGCGTTTCCCTTAGACGCGTCGTGCGACGCGTGTTACGATGCAAGTCACATACCGGATCCAGATCTCCCTTCTCAAAAGTTACAACTTACGTGGCCAATTGCATACCAGAACTACCAAGCATCAGGCCCAACCACAATTAGCAACCGTTGTAAAGGCCGAGGTCCCTGATAAACCCCTTGCTAGAAGGGGGGAAATGCAGTGCCTAAATGAACCTCGCAACTTTTATGGAAACAAATCGCCGATGCCAAATGCCACCCTTTCACCCTTTGCGCCGCCTCCGGTCGCCTATGCATTCTCACCAAACAAAACCAGATTTGCGTTCTCAATTATATTGCTCCCTTTTAATCTATTTTGGCTTCAGTACAACTGCATGTGTATTGCAAACTATCGGCCTCCAAGGTCCTCCTAAGGAATGTGCGGGATCGGAATCTGGAGGACACCAGACCCGCAGGGTTTGGAAGTCATAATGAGGCGCAGGTTCGGTAGGTGCGAAATGAGCCCTTTCTTGTGCGAGAAGTTACTTTTCTCGTCTTCTCGACAATGTAAAAGGCTATTATGGTCAATCAAAAATTTTCGCTCAAAATTTTCTGGTTTATATTTAAGATCGCTGTACCCGGAAAAGTGTTGTGGCCTTGAGACGAAAGCGAAGGGGAAGCCGAAAGTACTTGCGATTATGTTTGAGTTGATTAAAAGTCAGGATGCAAAGAGCGACACTACTTTGAAACAGGGAACGGTAAAGCCAAACTGCAGATTGTTCTCCTGCTAAAACCAGCGCTGGTGGGGTTGGCCACGCCTTATTCTGACCGTAGTCGAAGGCTCGGTAAACACATTACGTGTTGGTCATGGCCATGGTTTGTGATCATCTGATCTATCGCTGTTTATGTTCCTCTCGCATGGGATGAGATTCAAGGTGCAGATTGAATGCCGAGAATTCAGTAATGTGACTGAAGAAACTAGACCCGATCGCGAGTCCTTGCAAACTTGATGAAATCACATGGAAAAAGACAACATCCGCGAATAATAAGTGCAGGATATAAACACACGGTTAGAAAACAGCAAAAGGGACAACAGGACGCCACAAATTTCGGGGAACCATGGGTCTTCCAACAACTGGAGCGCAGTTCAGTTTGAAGGAGAAGGACGCTCCGTAGTCTATGTTGTCGGCACCGTTATCCTTTCAATGACCACTTCACAGGGTAGGTGCGCGGGCTTATCCTCCGCCCTGTTATCTTCCTCTGCTTATTTCAACTTGAACTTTTGTGTAGCCTCATTTTCAAGGGGATGGAGATACACCATGATGACAACATTTGCAAGACTTATACATTTGCTTTGGTTTTCAATACACTCCATTAAATCTTCGTTCGGCGGACGAACTTATATCATGCTGAGGTACATGAGCTCCTTCTTCACTCCATCGCGTACTTGGCAGAGGTGCTTGAGGCATGTTGTGATCATTTGTTCGCATCTAAAACTGCGTGTTCGGGATTCTTGTTCGAATTTACACCAATGAATTCACCTTCATGCATTTTTATTTACATTCAAGATCAGAAGCCCTTAAAATTGCGAGACGTTTCTCTGACGTTTGACACATCTTACAAAGCGAGCTTGCATGTAATACAGTGCTCCCCCGCCACAATGTCAATACAATGCGGCTCTCTGTACCAAGGGCATCAATCTGTCAGACCTTCGCTCCCAATTGGCTTGCACTGGAACCATGCATAGCCTCGGCTCGTCGAGACTCAAGACAAGCGAATGCGCTTCAATACGGACTCACGACGGATGCCCTGATCGAAGCTACACCACAATATGATAGCCAAATCAATGCACTGTGTTTTATAATTCGGAATGATGACTTTGGCATCGACGCTCTGATCCATAATTGCACTGAGCTTCCTTCCCGAGTCGGGGAAGCCACAGCCCAATTTCCGAGACAGCGAATTCCTGGTCTGAGGAGTCGGCGGGGGCAAGTCGTATAAAGAGCAGGTTCATTCGACTACTACCTACTATTCACAGCTCTCGCTATTTCTTATCCAACACCAACATGCAATTCCTCCGCACCATCATTCTCCCCTCTCTCTTTATCGCTGCAGCGTCCGCCATTGCAATCGAGTCGAATCTTACCGCGAGGCAGCTCCTTGGCCCCCCCAATCTCCCCCCCGACCTGAAATGCGCCTGGTTCGGACAGTCGTGCAACACTATGCGTTGCTGCGATGAGTATGTGTGCAAGGTGAGTCCGGATCTGTATACTTGCCACGATGAACTTCAATCTAATCAAATGAATTCCCAGCACCTTTTTTGTAACTTGAATCTACCTTGAAGTCGCTCATACAAGATGCCACGCAGAACTGTAGGTCAATTATTTACAGCTCACTGTAAAATTGTTTCTGGTTCTTATTAACTCTTAATGCAGAAATTCAACCGGGGTCGAGATAGGCTTTGGCTCGTTACCGAATATGGTTCCCTCGTGTGCTTATCTATATATTCGTTGAAAAGTGATGGACCGTAAACCTGTCTATTGCGCGCATCCAATGGCAGCTCAGATGTCAGTTCTTTGTCTTATCAGTGCTAAGCAACGCCAATAGTGAAAGTACATCATAATAGTGTCTGGCTCCATCTATTGAATTATTCCGCAAGTCATGAGCTCTTGAAGCCAAATTGCCAAACTGGAAGAACACATTGAAGGAACACGTGGCCCATGCGACTACATATTTAACAACGCGCGATTAAGACACACAGTCCACCGCAATCTATCAATCTATCAAATATAGATTCAGAGTTCCAACCCACACAACTTCGTGCTGCTATCCCATGGGCCATAACCTTGCTGCCTTAGTTTCACCATAGCTCTCATCAGAACTGTTCGAGGTTTCAACCTTTGATAATAACTGGCAGCCCTAGATCCCCTGTACGGCTCCGCGAGGTTGAGTTTGGGCAAGCTCTTTCCCTGCCATACTTGACTTGCACAAAGAAAGCATAGCATACTTCAACAATGGCTGTAAGGGGCTCAGGACATACTTCATCCCAAGGTCCCCACACTACGGGGACACCCTGATTCGTCGCGCGAGAGTCTAGCAGGGTATCTGGATCGATTGCGACAGCTGTGATACCCTTCAGCTTTACAGATGCAGGATCCCCTTTTGTGATCTCAAAAAAATGTGGACCGACTCGATGGACGGCGACTTACCCTTTGCAACCTTCCATTGAGTTCATATATGAACATGACTACACACAGCTTCGACACCCCATACCACTGCATCCCCCTTCCTACCTCATCCTCAGGCTTCGCAATTGTCTCAATATTATCAGGGAGTGTGTGTGGGAACACCTCGCCACCAGGCTCATGGCTATCAGATGACAGCCCAATAACACGTCTGTATGTTCTATCCATGCTCTCCAAAAGCTGGGAACGAGAGCAAAGTGTGACAGATAGTTCACCTGGAAGGATTTCTCATACTCGTCGCCAGTAAACTTGAGCTGACATGAGAGACCACGCGAAGGCGTTGCACACAATTGCGGAGATAGGTGGCAGTTTCTTAGAGGATACCTTGCTTACGATAGAAGAAGAGAAGATGGCGACAGATCTGAGGCAGGTGAGATCGAGGGAGTGGATTGTGTACCGGGCGTCGGGAATCGAGAAAGGAGCGCGTACAGCTTCGCAGTGTTCTTGTTGCTGGTCTTATTGTTTCGGATAGTTAGAATGAGATGATGAGTGGGATAATCTTTCAGTAAAAAGGCAAGACCGAGGGTCCCATTGGCTCCTGTCAAAATTACCGTCCCAACTGACACAGCGAATTGTAAAATACCAGTGCCTAGGACGTTGAACACAGTCTGCGACTCCTAATTGACTCAGAACCCTTCACCACAACATAATTGTCAGTAGCAAGTTAGATGGCATGGATAAAACACGACGATGAATCCAATCCTCTGCTTAAGCCTGCCATTCGGCGACTCGTGGTCACTCCTTCAAACCACCTCGCAATCACCAAATGAAACAACAAGGTGGGTATATCCGTCATCGGAGTAACCTCCATTGAAGCTTCCGTAGCAGCTATTGATAATGCCTGTGAACGCAGTCAAGCAGCTTTGGTAGCCGTTATACCACGGGTTCTGGGTGAGGGCAGACGCGAAGCCCGAGAGCTGGTGCGCGTTTGTATTGGAGTAAGTGCTCTGGCAGTACGTATTGGCAAAGTTTGTCCTATAAAACAAGGGTGTATGTGTAAGGGAAAATGAACATGGAGGAGTAAGGTCAACGTACATGCTCTGCTTGCTCTCAAAGTGGTAGTTGTTGCACGTGTCGGCCTTCCAGCAGGCGGCGGAAACCAAGGGCGCAGCAAAAACGACGGCGGAAGAGACAATACTGAAGAAATGCATGTTATCTATGTGTAAATTAGCCATTGCTGGCAAGCGTCGTGTAGCAAGAGGGAAGAGGGTGCTTACTCCGAGGATAACCGGAAACTGGGATGCCTCTCTGGATTCTAAGCCCTCATTCTTTATAGTTCCAGCCTGAGAAATTTGTCGAAGAATATCTTGTCAAGGCGTTGCGTGCCGGACAAGTCCGAAAAAAAAGTCGACCTGTAAAGCTTAGCACCGCTATTTGAATGGATCACCTTGAATTTAATTCCGAGAAAGCAAGCTATCGTTCAAATGAAGATCAAACAGCGCTAAGATGCCTTTGTTGTTCGTAAATCCAACGTCTGTTACGCCACAAATCCTTAGACCTAGATGAGAAATAGTTAGTTAAAATCTTTCTTCGTCGTCAATATCAGATGATCATTTCACCAAATATCCCTTACCTAGAGATGTACTATAGTTCGTGATTTTCTTCGCAGCCGCGGTAATGGCGGACGGCCTTTAGGGATAGTGCAATCGGTGGACTATTTATTCCTTGAAACTAATGCCATACTAGCGAGGCTGCTTTTAGCCACGGTAATAGGTGCTGCCACGGTAATGTCGGACGACCTTTAGGGAGAGTACAACTGTTGCACTACTCCTTAAACATGGCATTAATGGCAGTTCTCGAGCTTCATTTGTGGCCACGGTAACTGGCAGTCCTTTGGGAATAGTAACTTGAACCACCCGTATTGAACTCGACATCGAATTTGAATGTGACCAAAAGTAAGAAGGGTACATAGCTCCGAAGCGTCCGAAAGACAACGGTCATGGAAGATACGGCCATGCGGCGTTGGAAGGCGCTACACCTAAAAGAGAGCTGCTGCGGTCGCACGTGTCCGAAGTGAGACGGTCAGTGTCAGGGCTTGAAGGTCGCCATCTCCTGTCTTGCGGGAGCCACTCGTTGACGATACCAACGGTTGCAAATAACGTAGAGAGGTATCCCCAAGGTGAGTGTGTGTTCCGGAAATCCGACTCATGGCCACAGAGGAACGTTGGTGGTGGGCTGATCAAACGGCTTAACAAATTCCTATGGACGGTCTCATCGGCAAAAAACTTTCACTCGGACCTTGACCATGTAAGGGAAATTTGGAATCACCCGCCCGGAGCCCACCGATACATGCCATACTACTACCTTCACACAAGACCCGGAGGAAAGGGTCAAATATTTACACGGATCGTGCATTGCTTGACGTTAAATTCATAAATGGGTGTATGGGCTTTTTTTGCTCTGAGAAGTCACTAAAGTCACCAGGCCCTCGGAATTTGCACCAGCAACAAGCAATTGTGCATGGCTATAATAATACACTCTCGATCAACCTATCGGACTACATTCACAAACGATCACCTATGATTAACATGCACGCTGTCACTACAGAAGCCAAGGGTTATTCTGCCATCATTTCGTCCTCTTAATTATCGAAGTCACATCGAAGGTACATAAATTGTAATCGATACCGTTAGCGGCAGATCTTCGACTAGGTTTCAATAATACGGTAGACAGTGGTGGCCCCATCCAAAGATCCTGGTTTTTAGTAACCTGATGCGACGATATCCCACAAAGTACTTAAGTACTACATACCAAAAGGCTGATCCTTCTCGGTGATAGAGCGAGCCAGCGCGTAAGGTATTTAGGTACGTCATAACCGTTTTCGGATTTATATGTCGATCAAAATAACCGATCAGATAAGCGATTGTTATCTCATCGCGATTTATCGAGACCAATCGCAGGCTCTGAGTTGGGAGTACACGAATCATACAGTATTGCAGGTTGTAATAGCACAAATGAAAGTCACGACGAAGAAAAATGAATAGCCCAGAGGAAGGGAACGTGAAGACAAGCAGGCGGCCTACTTCTTGGCCTTCTTGATCTCCAACAGCTCAACCTCAAACTTAAGCGTCGCGTTTGCTGGTATCACCGGAGGGAATCCGCGAGGACCGTAAGCCTACGAGGAATATTGGTATCCGAGTTCAATCTAGCAATGCGAGGACGTACATAGTCTGGTGTGGCGGTCAGGGTAGCCTTTTGTCCAACTGATAATTGAAGTACACCTAATCAATCGATGAGCCAGACAGATCGAGTATAGAATTGTGCGCCAACGAACCCTCATCCCAGCCTTTGATAACTTTTCCAACACCGATCTCTGTCTCGAACGGTGGCCCGCTGTAGGTAGTGGCACACGATGAGTTGAATAGTCACGATGGCGTAGATGGGGACGATGGCTTACCGATCCCTGCTCGAGTCAAACGTATTTCCGTCCATGAGTGTTCCGACGTAATGGATTGACACCGTGTCTATATGGATTGTGATCAGAGCTCACAGATTTGAATGAGATAGCCTAATGAATGCCACTCACCGCCCTGCTTGGGGAAGTTGATACCGTCACCGGGATGAAGAGTTTCGATTGTGACACCCTAAGGAGCATATGAGATGTACGGATTGCTAAGAAGAGATGTGGATGCGCACCATAATGGAGTTATGATAATGAACAATTATCAGGGAAGAGGTGAAGGACCAATGTTGACGCCAGACACTTATAGGAGCGGAGGGTGCGGAATGCGGATCTTGATCCGATAGATCTGAGATTGCCCGCCAGCTTCGATCTCGTCCAGCCCACACAAAACCATCGTTATCCATCGATGGCGATAAGTAGGTTGCGTCAAAAGTTTTTAAAAAACCACCCCAATTTTTGACGTTGCTCCCTCGAAAGGCTCCAGGGATGCCTTCCACTCATCTCATGTCCCATGACCGCCTCCATCTTAATAGATATTCACATCATGAGCAGGCGAACAGCTCGCCTGGGGACCCTTTGGTCGCGTAGAAACTCAAGGACAAGTTTCATCCCGTGGCACAATCATTGCCGGGATAACAGCTCGCACCCATACTCGGAAAGTGGACACCAGCCTGGCTCGAACGTCACAAGGGCATCAGGCCAGTAATATCTGTCCCCAGGGTAATCCGGCCAAAAAAAGAGCGCCAGAAAACATTGACAGGAGGGAATCATAAGAAGGGATCAAAACAAATGCGAAACCAGGGTTTTTATATCTCTGCGGAAAGGGAACTCTCAAGAAGGAAAACAGGCACATGAAAACTAGGAAGGCCGTGCTAGCGGAGGTCTAGCCCCAATGAGATGACGCTGTTGTCCACAAGGTTTTGCGGCAACCAACTCCACGGCCGCGGTTGAAGTAACCCGGCAACTTCCAGTCACTCGACCGGTCGCGGAGAATGTCGTGGCGCAGGCCGTGAAGCATAGCCGTCCCATACGTCGAATAACGGTGAATCCACGTGGAGAATTCTCCCGGCGGCAGTAATGTTGGCCATATGACGCGATGCGTTCTTGGGATCGCAGAATCTCGATCGTCCAGCCGACAGGCCTGGATGCATATACCATACAAAATCCATGTGACCACGGGAGTACCAAGTGCAAGGAAGTAAAAGAAATCATATCTGTCGAAGATGAAGAAGGCAAGACTGGGTGATTATCAACGGAGAAAACAAAACCATCTAGATAAGAGGGCAGATACCAAGGTAAAACTTCCACGAGTGAAAAGAAAGGCGACACGGCGGATATGGATAACTCTGAACTCAGCAAGTTAACATTGGGCTGATAACGTTCGATCGGGGACGGGGGAAAAGAGTGGAAAGCTATGAGAAGGAAGACAATTATTTCGTGAAAACGCAGGTGGTGGTTGGGGGTAAGGGAGTGAAAGGCTACCCTAAGCCTCATTGCTCGTTTTTTAAAGAAGCCGACTGTTCATACCCTTCGCCCAGGGCTTGCCGGCCAAGATGAAGGGGCGCCAATTCCCATCACGTGTGGAGGTGACTCGACACGACGCCTCGATGGGGACAAGATATCCATCTACAGTTTGTAAATTCCACACGAAAAATCTCACCTAGATCAAGAAACTGGATAGAGCAGCTCCGGAAGATTGTGATGTTAACGAGACAACTCAAGGTCTCCAATACGTATATTATTAATTGGGTATCCGTAAGATATATAGTGTCCGAATGCAGGGTTAACTCATTCCGATTCTATTATACCCACCTCCGATCGCCTTCTCTTCCCTCCCCAAGAAGTCTCGCTGGAAATCGGCGAAACCTTGGAATGTCATCTCTCCACAAAGGTCACGAATGATCACAGCCATCTCATCAACGAGCTATCCATGACGATACATGTCATTCACACGAAAGTTTTCGAAGAAATGTAAAGATAGACTCACAGTGATGATGACCACACGGTCCCGAAGTCGGGGAAGACCTGGGGGCAAAGGATGTGCGCCAGCTAATGCGTAAGAAACGATTGAGATGTTGGAAAAGATGTCGGAGAGCTACATGCAGTCTTCTTAGCATAAGCACAGGTGCGGAATGAATTCATATGCTCACAAGATTGGGATTCAGGAATGGCGTCTGTCTAAGAGTTAACACACCGATTGCCTGAGGAAGGAGTTACTTACTTGATGGACAAGGATGCTGCACCACTTCGTGTCGAGTTGCGTGAATGCTCCGATGAATAGCATCAGGGCAGAGAGGATTTTCATCTGAGTTTCATGCAAGGCGGCATATTTTGCATGTGGCCAAGTTCCCCTAGATAGCAGAATGTCGTTGAGCGTGACAACATTATACGACGGAAATCTACATACGAGAGTTGGGGCTCTAGTTTGGCTGTCTGCAGCGAGGGTGCTACACCTTGTAAACGAGCCTATAAAAAGCCGTTAGCTTCGGTCAGCGTTTTGCTCTTTCCGGGATTCATATGTACTCACAGCAACAACGAGAGCCTTTTGTCCAATTCGCCGGACACGTAATTCCTTGGGCGATGCTTTCTGATCAGACTTCTCTCCCACAAACGTGACTTTCTCGTGGTAGCCTTCCCGAGCACGAGCTTCCTCAGCAAGAAGTGCTTCCACCTCGACAGCCAGGACGACCCCGAGCTCTCCAGCGGCCGCGGCAAGAGTCTTGCGGACCAGTGTGCGGGAGGACGTGGGTTGTGGGAACATCATGACGATGAACTAGGAATAAGTTAGCATGGAGATTATCATCGACGAGGGGGTTCGTGACGCACGCCAGCCGTGAAACCAATGATCACAAGAAGCCTGCATGCCAAGATTGGAATCAGGTTGCTCATAGAAGAGATAACAGAACATACGCTCGCTTCCACCCAACTTCTATTCCAACACCGGCGTTAGAGAAGACGGTCAGGTGGGTGTCGATCCAGCTGTATCCAACCACTACGGATATTCAATGTCAACAAAATATCCAACAAGGGGTTTACCTTCAGTGACTCACCAAAAACGATCGTAACACCGGTCATGATCCAGAGCATCATCTGCTGAGGCGGGGCCGCAAGGCGTCCAAGTAAGAATGGAGATATAAAGACCGTCTACAGGCATTATCATTAGTAACTGCTAAGAGGTAGGAGCCTTTAGAAGCAAAACTAACAGTAGTGATAACGACCCCGTAGGGATTTCCATCCCCAAGTCCACCAGCTCCGATATACCAGACCGCCATGCCAACTGATGACATTGAGTTCAACCATAAGACCATTAATGCAGAATGAAGACGTACTGAGCAGCCCGAAAATTGTGCCAGTAAGTCGAACAACGAGGCCTGCAATCTGTGAACATTGAGTCTAGTCCATCGATCCGCTCTTGTATTACAGTACGTACTTGATCTCCAGCGTACACAGCCAAGCCCATCTAAGCGGTATAAAGTCAGCCTCAACTCCGTCTTGGAACATAGGCTATGGACCCACCTGAGCCATAATCAGAGCCCACAGTCCACGGTTCCCATAGTAGAACGCAGCTGTCGTCGAACACACAGAGGGAATCCAAAGAGCAATAGACACAACAGCATGTCTCATCGCGAAAATGCCTTCAGCTGATTTGAAAAACCTGATAACCTTGCCAAGTCGGAGGAAGAAGCGACCAAATGCAGTGGTTGGAGGTAGCGCATCGGGGTTCTTGCCTGGGGAAGACAAATGCGTTCATACTTCTCTCACTTGTATCGCAACGGAAAACTCACGGATAGGTTTATCCTTCGGAAGATTTGGGACTGTCTCTTCTTCATCTTCGTCCTCGTCGTCGACATCGTCCCTGCGCTCCTCATCGAAAGATGTGGGATCATGGGATGTGCCTATGGCTAACGGCGCGACCTGGGTATCAACATCGCGTTTGCTCATGAGCTTTCGGCCAAGCTTTCCGAAGCCAGAGGGCGCCCAGATGCGCGGTTTAGAGCGTTTGCCATCGATATCAACGACAACGGCCATAAGTTTAGAGAGGCGGTCGGCAAAGGTATCTATGGCGTATGAGAACACGAAGCAGACATAAAGCGACCTTGGTAAAAACAAAGTCAGCTTTGCTTGGATGAGAGGTCCCGGCTTGGGCAGACCTTGCAGCGAACATCTCCGTGGCATCTGAACTGTTGACGGATTTCAATCGTTGGCCAGTGACGGGGTCGAAGAACTTTTCAAAGGGCTTGATCACCCTAACCTTCTCCACCTCCCTATACTGCTCCAGCGCCTTCTGCACCGCCTCTAGCTGCTCCATCAGCGCCGCATGCCTCTGCTCGCCCTTGGCCTTATCATACTTCGATAAGAGCCCCGGCCAGCGCCCACTATTACATCCATTGAACCATTCATTCAGCCCCGTTACCGCAGCCGCACACGCACTACGCAGCTCCGCGGAGGATTCAGCGATGATAGGAACGAGCGAGTCAAAGTCATGCCCGTGCTTGACTTCGCGCGCCCAGATCTGCTTCTCCAGGATCGTGAAGCGGTCCCAGTACCCGATGTTATCGCCGTCGAGCGGTAGGGCATCGTCTTCGGTGGCGCGGGCCGTGTTGGAGCGGTCGACATATTCTTGGAACGCGAGGAGGCCCCTGGGAGGGGGCGTAATACTGAGATAATGAATAGATGGGAGTGGGACTGGACTCACGAAGCACGGAACATGACGGACTTGAGCTCGTTGCTGATGCGCTTGAGGTCCCCTGGGCCGAGTCGCCCAAAGGAAAACTCGAGGTCGATCATGCCGATTTGCCCGAGCAGACCCTGCGTTCCGGCAAGGAGAAGTCGACGGGCACCTTGCCCCGGTCTCAGTGTGTAGCTTACCGTGAAGAAGTCGGTTTGTAGCGAGGTTCTGCGTGATGAGTGAGTACATATCGATACGACAATGTTCTCGTAGAAGACTTACATCCATACGTGATTTAAAGAAACAGGAAATACGAAAATGAGCGTGGTGATGGCGACGGCCACGTAATAACTAGTTGGGATAATGAATTGTTTTGCGAGCGTGTACTGAGACGTCGGGAACACTGGATTAACATTAGCACGACGTCAGGCGAACAGGGAAAGAATTCACGCGGTCCATAACTGCACATCTGAAAACATATTAATGATAAGTACCGAAAGTAGAGTATAACGCACAATGTCTAGAACGATGGTACCAAAGATGCTCAACAGCGCAAGCTTTGGAACGTAAGCTCTCAGGACACCGAGAAAGAACGTGCCAATGAAGAAAAAAGCGCCATAGACAGCCGAACTCCTGTGACCGTCATTAGCTATGCATTAGCTGGCTAAACTAGCTTGACCGCACCGTGGATCGAGGAAATGACCAGTGAAGATGATTTTCTGGAGCTGCAAGGCCGCGGGGATGCCGTTGACGAGTCTTGGCGAATGACCATGACGTTAAGGATGGAACAGCCAAGAATAAGCATCACGTACGACGCCTGTGCCTCCTGCTGCTGCTGAGCGAGAAGTGCTTGGCTTCTCACTGCCAGACTAGAAGCCATAGCAGCCGCGCCCCATGCCCATCCAACGCACATGCCTGTCTCCATGAGTAATTATATTGAGCTGAGGCAGACTGACCCACCTAGAAGCAGCGTGATGATCGCAAGGACGAAGAGAGATAGCGCAATAGACGGGGGTATCATGACGGCGACGATGCTGTTCATACACAGAAACATTCAACTCAAACCAATGACGTCGAGTAAAGCTCACCTACGCTGCAAAGAAGCCAGCTTGGCCCATGCTTTTCAAAGTGTCGGTGGATACCATCAATATCAGCGTGGCGGCGACTGCGATGCAGCATCGAATCCACGTCTTGACGGTGCGTGGGGTCTTGAGAGCAGGCAATATCCAGGAGAAGAAACCGGGTGCTTGAGACTTCTGCGGCACCTTGGGAGCAACAGACGGTGGTTTCTCCGCGCTGGACATTTTCTCAGCCAGTAGTGGGGAGTAGAGTGTTGTAAATAGAGAACCAAGTAAGATTTGAAACTATGAAATAATTGGTCTTAGAGCGAAGAGGCTACCGGCGCCGTTTGGTAAATGATCGATGTCAAACGGGCCGAGCTGGGCCGAGCTAGATCCTCACTACTCAGCGAGATTTGTTTTTTGGACAGTGTATTTCAAGTTAATACAGAGGTCCAAAAAGATTCCAGAGTTATACACAAGTTGTAAATCGCTGGTTCGAGGACGGAGGTGGTGGTCAAGAACCAACCCTGAATTTGCGATCTCTTGGTGTGATGGGAAGGTAAAAATAGCGACTTCGTCATTTACCCGGACAAGAGTGGAATTATCATAACATTTGAATTGTTCTGCAAGAAGTAATGGACTGACACGGATATTATTTCCTTTGTCGGAATGATTTTCGCCAACGGCAAATCCTCTCGCTTACGATTGGCTAGTGTGGGTCTTTCAGTATGTTGTTACTATGTTTAACTTCTAAGAATACGGAGGTCGGAATGATAACCGTCCCAAATTCTTAAATTGATGACCGCGTTCTTTGCTTTTGTGAGTTTCAAAGGCTCATGACCTCATTCGCCCAATCGTACCTACAGGGCCTGCGAACTTGTAAGTTCCCCTACAGGTTTGACGGGGAAAGTTGGAATACGGATATTGAAATACGGAAATCTTTGTCAAGGTTATGCGTGGGAAAGTGCTTCGAGAACCCCAAAACTTTGCTTCTCCCGCGGCACCAGTTTGCGATTTTCCCTAGAGAGCCTCCGTCGCCATGAACAACTTTTCTTCCATCTACCACATCCAACCTCGTGTAAATCGAATTAAATACATGAATGCCCCAAGCTCTCAGAATGGCCGCTCAGGTCCTCCACCGTACAGTCCTAAGCCCAGTCGTAAACGCCACAACGCTGCGTTGCAATCTCATGTTGCGTTCTTCGATGAGGACGGAGATGGTGTCATATGGCCAGTCGACACGTGTGTTATTTTTCACTCATTGATACTCCCTGTACATTAGTCGAGCCTGACGAAAAATGTGCATACATACAGCTTCGTTGGCTTCAGGGATATTGGAGTTGGAGTTTTCCTGTCTCTTCTTGCTGTGCTTCTTATCCATGGAAGCTTGTCGTATGTATTAGGAGGAATTTTGTCTCAATTTTGCACTCTTGACGCGTGGCTGGCCCCAGCTGGGTCACTTCTGACGCTCTCCTTCCCGATCCCTTTTTCAGGCTATTAATCAAGAACATGCACTGGGTTAGCGGTCTAGTAGATTTCCATTCTCACCGAAACTCATAAATTCGTAGGGAAAGCACGGCTCAGACACTGAATCCTATACGGCGACTGGCGCATTCGACGAGGACCGCTTTGATTACGTCTTCGAATTGTATACCTCCGAACCCCATACGCATATGACTTTACGGGAGGCTATGCATATGGTCAATAGAAACAGGAATCCGTTCGATCCAGTGAGTTCTTTGCCTACTTCAAATATTCAAGCCTGAGATTTCTCGAGTTCGGCTGGACATCGGCTGCGGTTGAATGGCTGACAGTCTACTTGGTTCTATGGCCGAAGGACGGTAGAATCAAGAAGGAGGATATCCATGCCATCTACGATGTAGGTCATGAAGCGTATTTTGCCTCTCAGTCGCGTTGCAGCTGATCACTCATTCAGGGTTCGTTGTTTTACCAAATCTCTGGGAGGTCCCCCAAGGCCCTTTGAGCACACTGTACGTATCAAGCGCCGTTTGTGTATCAACTTGTTTTCTCTCTTCGATATCAATATCGCTGTACTCCCTTGTCCTTGTAGCAAATAATCGTACATCAGTGCCAGGAAATTCCAGAATTATAATACTCCCCTGAGAATCAAGCGTCAATCGGAATAGAAATGTCAGAACCTGCAAAGATTAGCGGTGGCGTCGTAGCCACGCGGGCGATCATGGAGTTACACGCAACTTTGCACACATGCGCAACGCCAAGGCTACGTATGAATTGAGGAAATCGAGGAATCAAGGTAGACGAAGATCCTTTACGCAGGCTTGTCCCTGTGTACGACGTGGTGCCGCCGGTTGAATCAGAATACTATTAGGCCCAAGGGAGCGATTTTCGAGGACTTTATGGTCGTTCATTCTTGAAGAAAACGCAGAGCACTCGGAGAACATGGACCGTGCAGCACATGCTATGGATTGCGGATGTGGAAGCTTGGGTTTCATCGCGTGGATTGACTCACATCCACAACGAGCAAGGAGGTCGCCTAAGACTGGATTCATAAGCCCACCAGCTGGTCTGCCTGCTCCCAAGGTGCGGTCCGACGTGCGGTTATGACTGCAATGAAAATAGCCGTGATATAGTTCTGGAATAATATCATTTAAGTCCCACGAAATCGATTTGGAGGGCACGACCTAGCGGCATTGAGGCTATTAGTTGGCGCTCAGCGCTCAAGCCAGCTTCTTGTAGAGAAAATCTTTAGAATCGCAATTTATTACGTGTTCTGTTCCCCTTCCAGATAGGCGATCGTCCACCATGCAATCGCCCCCTTCACACTTCAAAGAGCGGAGAGCTCTCCCAGTGCTGAATTGCAACCGTGACCACAAGGCCTACACATCGATGCCTGAACTAAAACACGCGGAGTCGTCATTCTATCCGATGGAAAATAATAACTAAGTACTCACTTACGCCTGTCAAAAAAATTCTCCTTGACGTGAGAATCAGCTCAAGACCTAACTCGTGCCAGGCAGCGACAGGCTCCCTGCTTACCGTACTCCGCCCACAGAGGCACCCACTTTCTGGAACTTGTCAAGGCCTTGAGGCTTGATATCGAGCACGAAGGTGGCAGGGGTGGAAATTTGCCCCAGAAGGCTTGGTTCAAGGGACCAGGTGGCGTGGAAGCCATGTGCGAATGAATAGATGGTTTTTTGCCGACTTTGCACCGGACAATTTTGACCTGTCAAAGGGGTCAGTTAAGCTCACCTTTGTATTATTTGATAAACGGAACACCATCCGAGGGATCGGACGGATGAACGTCCACCCTGGGAGATAAAAAGGGCGCGAATAAGTCTATGTGGATCATGAGATAGTCGAAAAAAGCAGGATAAGTACATCGTCTCATGCGTCACACTGAGGAAAAAAAATTTACCGTCCCATCTGGGTGCATATGAATGCGGGGGCCGTAGCCCATGTAGTCGTTTTTGTACCTTTTGGTCACAACCCAGATTCAAGAACGATTCCCAAAAGAGGTGATGATAAGTATTGCGTCAGGATGCAGGTGCGAAAGACGTGCCTACTGATTTCTGTTGGAAAAACCAGCCACTAGCACATATAGATTTCGTCATACCCATGGCGGATTCGGAGAGTTTCAAAAGCTCCATTCGGTCGACCGGAAATTAAATATAAAGGGTCCAGCGCCCCTTCATTTTTTGAGCACTCTGCAGAATGTAGAATTCTAGTGGACTTTTCCCCCGTGGAGGACAGAATCTCAGCAGTACATAGGCTTTGTAAAATAACAGGCTTTAAATGAACGCATGGTCTGTTACAGGAGATCTATGGCCGATCCAGTGCGAAATTGAGAACAGGGCTCGTGGGGCGTTCAAGTCCAACCAGTCGGAATAAATGTCCATTGGGAATAAGTACCGAGCAAGGCGCGATATTGTGGGGGAGTAGTATACATGACCCTTGATTTACTATGGAGAAGCGATCAAAGGATCTTCGATGCTTTCGATAATCATTGTGGGTTCCAACATATTAGCCATAACAAAACGGCCATCTGGAAAGATGGATTAGTGTGATGAACCGCATGCAGTGGTCGAAATTTTTTTACTTTGCATGTCATTTTCTTCTGCTCTCCAAATAGCCTGTTCCATGTCCTTTGCAACGCCCGTCGCAACATGGCGTTTGACGAGCCTTTTCTGCGCTTTATCGATCTCGATATGAATATACCACCGCTCGTCGAGAAGTAGTCCAGCTTCACTCCAAGGCGGGATTGAGAGCAGGGTATAAAGTCCTTCAATGATGACAATTCGGTGATGAGGGTGAACGGCTACATCGTTATATGTGGGATCCTTGAGTGCATGATCAAATGATGGCGCAGTCAAGACAAGTGTGTCCGGCGTCAAGGGCTCGCGCAGAGATCGCATGAAAGCAACGTAACCCGATCCGTCAAAAGTCCAATGACTCCCTCTTCTGTCATGAGCAAGTTTGGGGTCTGGAAGTTCATCGAGCTGGGCCCGACTAAGATGCCAGCCATCTAGGCCGATAAGGAGAGCATTTGAGCCAGTCTTCCCAGAAGACACAAGGAGATCGTTGGTATAATTCGTCACTTGAACTGCGAACGTCGATTTGCCCGATGCTGGTATCCCTGTGATTCCCACTAAAAGCCGCACGGATGAGGGGATTCTGAAGAGGCATCACTTTGAGTTGAAGCAAAACATTATTGACTATGGGCTGAGGAGCATACATTGCCAATTTTTTGACGAGACAGTGGGCTAGCTTCAAGGCTTCCTGATCCATCTGAATGCGATGCAGACGATAGGCAGTGGCTGTCCATCAGGATATCAAAAGTGCCTTCAATTGATGACAGGCATTTACAACTCTGGCCTGCGGCCGTTCCTCTTGGCTGTGCAGCTCTTATACTCTTCTCTCACCAACTATTGGGAGCTTTCGTTAGGATCTCTGTTATAACACTCTTTCGGGCTCCACAATGTCAAGTTCTGATAAAAGCAAGGGGAAGGGGAAGGTTCTGAAGCGGTACGATCGCATACTTGAACTACACTATCCACTCATCTTGACTCGTGTGCAGAGCAGATCCATCAACAATACAGGACAAATTTATGGTTGGATACCAAGGATGGCGAGCAGCGGGTTCATGACATATGAAGTTGGTCCATTCTGACAGAGATTTCGCAGGTTTACTTGTGGTGGAGATGGTGAACCAGTTGGTCCAGGTGAGTCCATTCACTGCTCTGTACGACTGCCTGGCTCAATTTACCATAACACATAGGCCACCACGGTTGGCTTCACTGGTTTGATGCCCCCATTCCCGATGGAGGACGAGTGAATACCGATTTGTGGCCCGATACCACCGGATATTCACCATCAGAACTTTTCCCTGCACCTGGGCTTCAGACTGCATCCGGAGAGCAGGTGTTCCTGTTCTCTTCACGCCACCCAAAGACTGTACAGAGGTACCCACCCGGATTATACGGATGATTATTTAATCACTTAATAACGTCCTACGACCCTGCAGACACTTTCACTGGATGGCAGAGCACGGAGTTGATGGTGCATTCCTTCAACGCTTCGTCGGTCAGTGCGATCTTGAGGCAGGGAGTGAGGGGATCAGGCGAATACGCGATGAGGTAGGGGACCGCGTTATGGAAGCTGCTGAGAAGGAGGGACGAGCTTTTGCGATCATGTTTGTGTTTCTGTGAAGCTTGCAAAGATGTAGCCCATCTCATTCCTACCTCACTAGGTACGACGTCTCTGGTGTCCCATCAGACCGGATCCAGAAAATCATCGAACGCGACTGGGTACACCTCATTCGAAATCAGGGTATCCTTGACAGTCCGAACTACCTGCGAGAGAGAGGAAAGCCGGTTGTCGCACTCTGGGGTACGTCGTCTGAAATCCTGCATATTTTCCTCAATTCCTCAATTCTTAACATTGCATTATAGGATTTGGGTTCGAGAACGCGGGGCATACACCTGCGCTTGTGAGAGAAGTCACTAAATATATCCGAAATGTGACTCCCGGAGGAGCCTATATCATGGCTGGTACTCCAGCTCACTGGCGCACCGCAGAGAGCGACGCCGATAGGAATCCAGAGTTCCTCGACGTATGGTTAAACGAATTTGACGCCATCTCACCTTGGACCGTGGGACGGTACCGAAATGAACAGGATGCCGACGATTTCGCGGAGACAAAGATGAAGAGGGATACCGAACTTATTAAGAAGCGCAACGACGAAGGTCGATGGAGGAAGATCGACTATATACCTGTTGTTCTTCCTGGAGGTTCCGTGAGTTTCCGTCGCCTTTCGCCTTACTTTGTTTGCTCATATCATTGATCAGGGCTTCAATCTCTCTCAAGGAAAGTGGGGGTTTAACGCCATCAAGCGAGATGGGGGCCGTTTCCTGTGGAAACAGATCTTTAATGCAAAGCGACATGGTGCACGAACCATGTATGGTGCAATGTGGGACGAGTGCGTATTTAATTCCTTGTTCGGCACATACGTTCTGAAACCTTTTCAAGATATGACGAGGGAACTGCATTTATGCCGGTTGTGGAAAAGAAGCGAATGCTCCCTGTATCTGATAAGCACCCCTTCCTGTCACTGGATGAAGATGGATACGATCTTCCATCTGATTGGTATGTTCTATGTGTCCACAGCTTTAAAATAAAAACTGACGTTGGACCATTGTTCAGGTACATGAGAATATGTGGGTTTGCAGCCGAGGGATTGCGCAGCGAACGGCGAATTTTTGAGTCTTTTCCTTCTAAGGAACTTCAGGATTATTGGGCTTCCCGTCCCAAATATGAAGATGTGGACCATACGTCTGGCAACTTTGTTTCGGGGACATCTAAAGGCACCGGGGATGATGTGTCTGGTGGTGGGGAGGGGCAGTCTTACCAGAGCTGGTTGGACGCACAGAAGGAAGACAAGGAAGAGCTTCCTCCGCCACCCTACTCACTGGAGGAAGCCTCGACAGAAACTGCTGCTACTTCATCTGCGGCTAGCGTGTCCGGTGCTGTGTGGGCAACCCCTGCGACTTCTCACACAACTCCCGTACTAGTACCTGACCCTGTAGTCTCAGATCCTCGCACTTCATCACCCTCGACCACGAGCACGGCAGCAATCGAGACAGCTTCAGATAACCACCCACCTTCTGGGTCTATTCGCCAGCCGACAGGACCTCCCCCAGTCAACGCTGGCTCGCGACCACATCAACACGATCCATCTTTGTCTGCTTCTAGCTCAACTCATGGTCGAATTTCCTCAACTCCGGACGCCACCAACGCACACCCAACACATACACACAACAATACCCCGTCGAATAATAATTCCATGAAACCAGTTGGAGCTACAGCTCACGATTCTGTAGCCGCGCTTGCGAATGATTTCGGCCGCCATGGGCTCGGTTCATCCGATTCAAGTCACGCTTCTTCTCCGCCGCCGCTAGTCCAGGCTTCGCGTCCTACAGTGGTCCAAATCTCAAAGCCGAACTCGTCAGAGCGCCCCCAGTCCCAAGCAGGCCACACCCAATCCGGTTCACCTGCTTCGGGGTCGTCAACCCTGAATCCAGCGCCCCAGTCTGGAGGCTCATGGAGCCAGGGGCAATGGCCACCCACAGAGTGGGGCATCAACAATGATCCACGACACCAATTGCCAACACTGAATCAATCTATCTATCCTGACCAAATCTCAGGGGGTGCTAATCTGTCAAGACCTCAGACACTCAGTACCACGTCGCATTATCCTGCGCCATCTCTTTCACCTCCACATTCAGCAATGAACACGCGACCTCCTTATTCGACTTCCAGCCCCATTCCAAGTCACGCGGCAGGCGCACCCTATGGGGCTACACCATCGACTTACGCGCCGCCGAGTGGCGCGTCTCCCTTCCATGGACCGAACACATCGACATACATGCCTGGAGGCTCAGCATTCCCACATAGCGGTCCATCTTTCCCTCCGGCACTTCCTGGCGGATTGCCCTATTCACCCTCATCGGCATACCCAGGACAGATCGGGTCATCGGCATACCCTTCTGGCTACCCCCCGTCTGCACCACACGTCCCAGGATTCGGAGGTTCCCCTCATGCGTCACCCCCTCATAGCCCAGGACCTGGGGGATCGTATTACCAAGGACAGACACCCCCTCATGGCTTCCCTGTCGCCCAAGGCTCCTCCTATCCTGGGCAAAGTTCCTACGGCGGTGGGCCTCCACCTGTTCACCTCCCGTACGGTGCCCCACATGGAATAGGATATCCTCCAAACGACACTCCCTTGCAAGGAGGTGGATTTCATATGCCCCATGCTCCGAGTGGGGATAACCATTTTAATGGCTCTCAACCGCAATCGTCGGGTTATTCCCCGAGCTACATCAGTGGCTCAGCATCGTATGCCCCTACCACGATGCCAGCGACTTCGAGTTGGTATCCCGGAAGCTCGGGTACCTCAGGTCCGCCCCCAGCGCACCCAGGACGTGGGTATTACCAGTTCTTAATTAGACAATCGATAACTAATATCATACATCATCTTTTGATAGGACCGACTCAATCGCCATACTCGAACACCCCAAGCCCTGGCCCGTGGTTTCCAACAGCATCTCCGGGGCTCCTAGGTGGTGCTTTGAATACCGTTGATAGGGTTGCGGGGAAGAAAGCGAGGGATCAATTGGAATCCGTTGCACTGTGTTTGTTTCTTTGTATTCTCGTCATGACATTTGATACTGAAAGTTGCCGATTTGTTGCAGCGGGTACGAAACTCTTCAATAAATTGACCAAATAAGGTCGACATCCCTTTAGTAATTTTTGCGGTGGAGATTGTATGTTCTCGCATCTTTAGTATCGGCTTCCATATACCATCACCCACCTCTCTTGCGGTTTCTATATAATAACCCCTTTGGTCGTGTATTATTTACCGAGATTGTTAGAATGAAAGAGTTTTTTTGGGAACAGCTTGCAGGTCTCTCCGAATCTGAATTTGTTCCATATCCCAAGTAGACCTGACCCTTGTGCATGTCCAGGGTTGGTTCACAATGGCGTGACATGGTCTTCTGAACCATTCTGAATGTTCGCGGGATACATGTTGCAATTATTAGATCAACACCGCTATGGCGTTCAGTTGCCTCTTCCACGGGCCGAATCGGCTGATGGAGTGCAACAATGAGGTAAAGGAAGCTATTTCAGGGCGTCACTGTCTGTAAAAAAAAATATTGCTTGCGGGTCGGTCTATTGAGAAGGGTGTTGCTATTGTACAAGACCATAATCTTTGATTGTTTCCACTGGAAAGAAATATTGTGAGCCATGGAAGAACCCCAATCAAGCCGATGGGTGAGCCATCAACATGAGGTCGAACATGAGGTAGACGATGTCCGATGTTTGAGAGGGCTTTCCCTCTATCAGAAAAATCAGCGAAGATCTAGGGTTCTGAGAAGAGATGCCGGATTCGGAACGAGATTTTAACGCTTAAAGTGGGATCGGGGTCCTAATAATTTGTGTGAAGGCCGCGCACGAAGTTGTTAGGGATAAGTCTGTATGAAGGTAATAAGGTTTTTTCGTCGAGAAGATCGAAACGAGCGGTTGGTTTGCAGCTCCGCATACGTAAAAGGCACGGAAGTCTCGAGGATCGTGGCAGGTGGCTAGACTTGAGAATTCTCACCTCGTTCACAAAGGGTAGCATCTGCAGACGTACTTCATCGAATATATAACCAGGGAGGGCAGGCCCACTTGCAGGCTTTCCCAAATCCCCAGCGATGCAAACGCAATACTATTCCCCTCCTTTTGACCACCAGGGTGTCTACCACCCCTCGTCATATTTTGGTCAGACCGCTCCCACTAACTTTGCGTCGCCGACTGGGCTGGATCTTTCGAGCTTCTCCAGAGGATCATCACTCTCATGTCCACATCAAGAGTATCGACACCCTACTTACCGCGGAGACCCAGTGGAGCTCGCCGAGGCGACGTCCAGCCTGTCTAGCACTAGTATGTGCGCCACCGGACTGGGATTCTCCGGCCACTCTGTTCTGCCCAACGACTGTTTTCAGGCCGAGGCAATACCGGATTTTCCACTCCAACAGCAATGGCAGTGGACGGCTACCTCAAGCTCCGAGCCTCTCCACGGACTTTCACGAGGAAATGTGCCTCACACACCACAGATGCAGCATGCTCAGTACGAATTTCCACAGATTAAAAGGAGCGCGGTGGATTATGTTGTCCAGCCATCGGTCGTTCTTTCACCCGCAGCACAACGCCCTACTCCTGCATCCATGGCTATCTTGCTTAACCAGACCTCGCGCTCTGATATGAACTCGCCACAAGCCATATTCCACCGACCGTCGGAGAACTCGCGCAGCACCCAAACGCAGCCGCTTCCTACTCCAGAACTGGTCCCGGTACCGCAGCCCCTTGAGCCTGAGGCACCAGCGACACATCCAGATGATATGCTTGCGCGAGAACGGAAACATGCCTGCACTATGTGCCACAAACGGTGAGCCAATCTGTTGGTATCTTTTTTTTGTTTTGACTCAGGGTTACTAATTAACCTTCCTAGGTTCGATCGCCCAAGTACCCTAAAGAAAGTGAGCGGTCTTCTAGTTCGTCTAGCACAGTGACTCACACCGAAATTTCTAGCACTTCCTTGTCCATACTGGTGAAAAGGGTGAGCACGAGATCACCAGCTATACTCCGCGATTATGCCGACTTATTTCCTCCTAATTAGCGTTCGTATGTGAAACATGTGGCCGTCGCTTTGGTGTCCCGTCCAACCTGAATCGGCATGTGCGACGATGCATCCTCAAACCTGTAAACGCCGCCGGTAAACAGACGTCTGCCGGCGGAAGTGGCAGCCATGCTCAGGAACCTCCATCTCCATCCACCTCCAACTCCTCATCAGACCACACCAACTCTCCCGGCCGCCTTGCGCGCTCTAGGTCTGCCACAACGCGCCAGTCCAGGTCCACCGGATCCGGATCCGGAGCACCCAAGCGCCGCCGTCGCGCGCCCTCCCCGTCCCGCTGGGTGCCCCCATCCCTCCTCGACTTTAATCTCGCGGCACCGGAAGGCAAAAAATCGTCACAGGTACCTCTACCGCCTGTACAGCGTAGCCTCCCGAGGGAGGAGCGCGACTCGTGGGACGAGAACGTCTCGACGACGCCATATCATCCGCGAGACTGGAAGAACATCCTTCCTGGGCCTGGACTGGGACTTGGACTTGGGCTCGGCGGGAAGGATGTGAGAAACCTGAACCTTGGGGGGGACGGAGGGTACATGCTAGGACGCGTGCTCGTGCTGGACTTGACCCCTGATGAGAAACGAGAGTTCTAGGAGGCTTGGGGCGTGGTGATCATCTAAAGCTTGATTGAAGCCTAGTTTCTTGGATTATACGTGCATGGCACAGAAGGGCTTGATAAAGGTTTTCTTGGGAAATTTTGGTAGATGACCTTGGTCGCAGGGAGGGATTGGAAGGATAACCGTGATAGGATGGTTAGCTTTGCTGGATTCGGAAACGTTCGGTATTGAGTTACTCACCGCTCACTACCACAAAGAACGTTTTGGGAGCGTTATAGTCGAGTATTTTAACATCGATGCCCTTGTAGATGACGATTTCTCGAATATTATCGTTGTCACACTTTGGGAAGGCACACGCATTCACTCGTGGAAATAAACATGTCGCGCCGTGTTTCTCGAGAACAATCCATCAAATTGACCAAATAAGGATATTTTAATGAGGTTTTCTTGAGAAACTAAAAATTGCTCAACACTTTTCTGATGGGAC